>JAOEHY010030906.1:0-36209 GCA_025447955.1 Psilopsiagon aurifrons
GCCATCTGTCTTAGTTGAAATTATGATTATGCTTTAGAGCAGAGGCTGATCTTTCTTCCTTGACCGCATTGTCTTTTGCAAGAGGAGAAGATGCTCTCCAAGCCTCAGCAAACTCTTGCTCTCACCGTCTGTAGAGGTGAGCATTTTTGAGTGCCGCCAGTACTTGAAAGCTCTGTTGGGTCCTGAAAACCCATGCAGAGGCCTAAGGAGGCAAGGCTTGGAGTAAAAAGATCTTTCTTTGCTAAGTCTTACCTCTCCTGTCCTTTCCTCCAAAAGGTCAAAGCTGATGATTTCCCATGTGGTTGCCACAATGGAAAATACCATGTGGAGAATCCCAGTTTGTTTACTACTACTTTGTGTGTCAATATGAGGAAACAACATAAATAGTTTTGCTTGCAGGCTGGTGCCTAGGGAATAGAAATCAGGGAGCAATTTGCTAGTCTTAGTGTGTTTGTGCATGTGCATTTCTGCTTGATGGCAAATGTTAAATCAGCCTTGGAGTCAGTCACCCACCATAAATTTTCCCCTATCCTAATATACACAGAAATGTATTTGTATCCCAGTAGAGGACAGATTTGAATTAGCTTTAACCAGCCACTGTCTCAGTTTTGCTCATGATCTGCAAAAAGAAAGAGAACAGCTAGGAAGGGTATATTATGAAGTTTGATAGACAATGAGTGATTGAAATGTGAGGATAGTAATGTATTTGCTTTTCCACTTACTGTAATAGAAGCACAGGCAAACCAAAGATTTTCTTGTTGCTTTTTACTTAAATGGGGGCATTTCTCATTTATCTTTTCTTGCTGTAGAAAATTGGCTTTTCCCCCATTAAAATATAAATGTATATTTCTCCTTCTCGGGTGCTTCCTTCTGAAACAGGCTTTTAAAACCTAAGTTTAGGGCTGTTCAGTTATATTTTCTGGTTTGTATGTATTATCTTTCCCCATCAAAACTGGGTTTGGTGCCAGCTGGGGGCAGATTCTACATCAGGCAATGGTGAAATGCTTAGGAATTGGGTGTTTTAACTGATTTGAATGAGGAGAGTTCAATGTGCAGCATCTGGACCTTGCAAAATGTATGGACAGGGGATGTTTGTCTGTTAAAAAGAGTGAAACCACTCTTTTAGCTGAAAACAGAATGAGGGCTTGCCTTCTGATACAGAAGAAGGTTGTCTTTGTTTCTGAGATCAAAGTGTGATCCTGTAGTTGAGCCTGTAAAATGCCCGGTGCCTCCCCCTCCTTCCCTGGATCCTGTAATGCATTGATTCATCAAAATCAATCGTACTTTCATGAATTAGTCATTCGGTTCCCCGCTGCATCTGGACAAATTATGTACTTCTTCCTGCGCACCGCTATCTGGGCTCTGGGCTCTGAAGCAAATGATAGGGACTGGCTTGTTAATAGGCCAGGCTGCTTCTGAGCTGGAGCTGCCTGACAGCAAATAAACAGTTATTTTGTGGGATTTTGTTTGATCACCTGCAAGAATAGCCCCAAACCTCAGTGATGAAGGGACTCGTCGCCTTCCAGTAGCGATGGAAGGGAGAGGAGTTTTCAAAGGTATAAAGCATTGTTGCTATTGAAGGATGGGATAAACACTGCATTATCTCCAGCAGCTTTATCCCAGTGGAAAGCACAAAGATGTGCCTTTCGGTGTGGCAGGTTGGTCACTCTGGGAGCCACATCCCTGCAAGGTGAAGCACAAACCCTCCTGCCTCTTGCATGCTTTTGGCTAAAGAGAATTTGAAGCACAGCTGATAATAAGCTGCTCTTAGGGGCTGGCTTGCTACCTGTGCCCACTGATACTGTGTATGTCCCGTCCCCCATGCTGGGAGAGGGTTCGAAAGCAGCAGCGTATATCAGGAGTGCAGGATGTGCTCTATGGAGCATCCCATGAGGGTGACACAGCCTGGTTGGTGTGGGGTGGGAGTTTGAGGCAGGACTTCTGCATCCCCCTCCCCTTTCTTCCTAAATCCCTTACTTATAGTGCCATGAACTCCAAAACATCCAGCCATTTTCTGGATTGGGAAAATGGGGTGTCACTGAGAGGATCCTCCCCTGGAAGAGCATTTCTTGGGCACAAACTGAATTCTGCTTGTAAAGCCCATTGCTCTTGTCTGAGCAGGACATACCCACAGCTACAGCTAACTCATCTCGCCAATGAGCACAGCGTGGGCTGTGGGCTTCCTTCCTGACTCCTGTTGTTTCGTGCTTTGAAGCATGAAATGTAATCATCATTACCTTATTGCTCTCTTATCTCCCTTGGGTGCTGTGCCCTCTATCCCGTCTGCTTGGCACTGAAATCATTGCTTACAAAAATCCTCTTTGCTCTTCAAAAAGTGGCTGCAGCATTTGACTTGCTGGCCTTCTGTGATGGGAAATTCTTCAGGACGGCTGTGTGAACAAGTATTGCCTTTTATTCCTTCCAAATTTCCTGGCAATTACCGACTGACCCCTTTGCTCTTGTGTTATGGGATGGTCTGAAAAGAGAGGGATTGATCCATCTTCAGTATGCTGCCCTGCAGAGTTAACGATATTTTATTTTCCTGTATTATGGCGGAGAGAAAGAGAGATCCCTTTTCATTACAAGTCTGATCAATTCCGAAGTTTTTCAGGGCATCCAAGTTCCTGAACTCTGCAGATAGTAAAGAATAAGGTAAAAAGGCACGGAGCTGTTCTTGAAATGAATGGTTGAAGAAGATGAAGAAAAATCAGTGGTTGTTCATTTATGTGTATTGCTTTGTGCCTAAATATATTAGGATCAAAATCATCCAATGAAGGAAATGCAGGCCTCTGCTGTCTCTGCTGCATAAGATCTTCAGGCAACATTTATGGAGTTTGAAAATAATGTTTCTGGTAATAAATGGCAGAAATATTCTGTTTTCTGCATCAGCAGATATGAGGATTAAAGGATTTGACCATATTAAACAATTTTGCACAGCTTTGGCTCCCAGGGCTTGCAGGCTGCATTATCAGAGTTCATCTCACGGCATTTCCAGACCTGATTTAAGAAGAGAATGTGTTCCTGCTTTGCAAGTTGTCACTCCCTAATTTAGGCCATCTTTGACAGAATTAAAAGCCCAAAGATAGAGAGATTATATTTCTTCTTTTGAAAGTGGGATGGCTTCCTAAGGCTCCCCCCTGCCCCAATCAGCCAGTTGAAATGATGGAGATAATTGAATTGTGTTGTTTCTCCCTACTCCCCCGAGCTCTGCTTAGGCTGGACTATCACATTGCTATGGAAACTTGAAAATGATAGTAGCTGATCTTTGTTTGGGTGAACAAGAAGGGTTCCTCTGCCATTTGTCATCATAATAAAGCAGGACCTGGAGTCTAACACTCTGCCCTGTGGTCTCTCTGAGGCAAGTATCTCCCACTCTATTGTTCTTCAATTTTAATACCTGAATTTAGAACCTTGGAATGGTTTCTTCTTATTTAAACTCTATCCAGCATCAAGACACAGCACAGGTACCAGAATAAGTGAGATGCCTTTGAGGTGACTGGGTGTAAAATAAGTCATAAGCATCATCCGGGTTTGTATCAGACCAAGGAAGTGAGTCGCTGCTCCGTTCCAAAGGCAAATCTTCCTGCTTTCATCTGCCAAGACCAGGATTGAGCAGGTATGTGCTAAACTCACTTAACCAAGTAGATTTGCTTAAAATTGCTCTGAAGACAACTGCAGGAAGCTGGTCTGATTTGTAACCTTAGTTAAAAGCCATCCCACCTGCCTTAGTGCCATTCCAGCACTGCTTTTTTGCAGCGTCTGGTACCCTGCTGTGAAAGCACCAGCCTGCGTGTGCTCTTGAAGAGTCATTGCTTCAGCATCATCTGTGTGGATGTTTGACTTCCTTTACAGGTTTTCCAGCTGTCTGTGCCATGTTGGGTCCATGTATCAGGCACACCACAGTAATACGTCATCACCCACTGATATTGCATGTGTGTACTGTTATTCTTATGATCCAAAGAGCAAGTTTTCACGTGTTCCTGTTTTCACTTAATGTGCTGTTTGAGAACTATCTAATAGACTCCTGAGGGCTCTAGAGACTGATTTGATTTTAGAATTATTTGTTTGCATTGAAAAATCATTACATTTTAGGTGAAAAATATATAGGTACCCATTAAGCTACATTAGGGTAAAGCCACCAACTCCATCTTTCCTCATCTTCTGGTTTCTTTTTCCAGGCCAAAAAAGTGTTCAGTCATACGAGCCCTTTTTTTCAGTTTCTAGGGAACTACAGCATCTCCTGCAGCATTAAAATTCTCTCCCAGTGCTGCGTGTCACAAACCATCTTTCACAAAGCTCCTTTACCTTTATCAAAGAAAACTCTTAGAACTTTGAAAGTCCTGAATGCAGATATCTGCGCGCGTTGACTCTTGCTGCCTGCGCGGGATTAATGAAGGCTGTCACACATCGAGCCCTAAAACCTTTAATATGTTTAAAAGGTTTGAAGCCGCTGCATTTATCACACGCATCAGGGAGAATAAACTGTTAAACTGCTGTATCAGTAGGAAATAGTTTTAGTTGTTGCAAAGTAAGGGAGAGATGAGCCCCCCCACATGCTGGGAAAAAAGCCCTCCAGATATTAGGCTGAGATGCTGCTCTTTGAGTCTTTGGTTGGTATTTGATCTTACATACACACAAATGCAAATTGCACTGTATTGGGTGAAATTTGCCCACGGATGCTGCTGAAAACATTAATCAGTTCCTCTAAATAGGCAATAAAAAGAGTAGGGTGCCCTTTCCTCTGCTGGTAAATACCTCATTTCTGAAGAAATCCCATTGTTGACTTTGTCACTACGCGACATTCATTTTGACATGCAGCTCCTGATATTGTGTACGTAACATCAGAACTTCTCATGTATTTGTAGCAGCCTGTCCCCAACACAAGTGCAGTGCAAACGTTTGTCTTTTCATTGTAATACTTCTCTGGAGTAGCCACCTTTTAAGCCTAATGTTGGAAATTTCCTATGAGATTTCAACCTAGAGGTGGAAAAACTTGGTCAGAATTGTTGTGTTGCATTTGAGTTATCAGAAACCAACAGGGGTGATGGTTTCTCAAACCTAATTTGAAATTCTTCAGTCTGCAGAGCTAAATTGGAAATGCCATTGAGACAGATGTTGATTTTCCCTTAATTCTGCACTTCAGCTTTTAGCTTTGCTGGAGATTTGAACAAAAGAGAAATGCTGGGGAAGAAATAAAAGGTAATGGCTCCTTTTCATCTTTGAAACAGGTTTGAGCATGGAGAAAGTTTGGATGGATTTACTTTTCCTTGTATATATTCCATATGTAAGCATATATGTGTGTAGAGATGCTTAGAAATGTGTAAGGCATAGTAAGATACAAGTGAAATACTGGTTATATACAACCATTGATTATCTGTCCAGAGGATAACCGAGCTGAAATCACATATGGATCTGAATGGCCCTTATTGTACACACTGATCCCTGCCCAAACATGCAGAATAAGATGGGCTTTGTTCTGTTCAGCTGAAGATGTTTGGGAAGGCAGAATCTAACTAAGGAAGGGCGAGTGGTGGGGACATACCTGTTTTCTCCACATCTCCAGAAGGAGTATACTGGTGTAAATGGCAAGAGGTGTGCGCTAATATTGAGCAACAGGCTGTACTTTGATGTCCTTTTTATGGAACTGTAGTGATTTTCAGTGTTCGGTGAGTTGCAAGGGAGCAAATCCTGAGAAGTGTCCAGGATCCCCTGGGAGCTGCTGAACAATGTAATTCCTTATGGCTATTGTCAGAGCTGAGGATGTTACGCACCATATAAGCTGAGCACCTACCAGATTACGCATGGCTGCAACACTCGCTTCTCCATCCTCCCATATGCTGTTCAAACAAAGCGTTGTGGTGCAAAAAGGTGTTCAAATAATGATGGCAATTACATGATTAATTAGGCATGGAAATGCAGTTGCTTAAACGTCTTCAACAGTTGGTGCTTAATAGCAAAGAAAGCATTGTGCAAGTAAATAACCCCCCAGAAATGATCAGGTGGATCTGAGGGCAGGTAAGTCCGTTTAAGGATGGAATTGCCGAGTCAGTGTAATTAGTTGCCTAATTGTGTGCCCAAAGTTGTTTGATGCACTTAGAGCCTATGTATGATTAATGATGATTTATTGAAAAGCACTCTTACTGTAAATGCTTTCCTTATCATTTCCTAAAAATCAAATGGCTGAGGGAAAGATTAGGATCTGATTTAATATATATGGATAGAATTAGAATTTCTTCTTGCATTTTTTCCTAGCTTAAAACAGATATTATCAGCATATAAACTCATAGGTCAGAATGGACCTAATACACTCAAGTTCAGTCAGTTGCACTGATATTGATAGGTCAAATATTTTTCTCAATTCACGAGGGAAAGGAGAGAAGGAGGAGAGAAAGATGTTTTTTGCAGGTAGCATAGAAGTGGGAACAGTGTGGCTCCTTCTGTGCTGTATCTTCTTCCCCATAGCTCCCTAGCCTCAATGGTGCTGTGCATTTGAGTAGAAGTTAAGCTGAGCACTATCTGCTTTCTAGGTGTAGAGATTAATGTTGTGTTCTGATGACATAAACTGTTACCGAGTTTGCATTTCTTCAGGCATAAGCCTGTGGTGTGATAACAACTTTGCTTCTCCTGGAGCTGCTGCTTTGCTGGTACAAGGAGGAAAATGTGACAGCACCAAGAAGAGGCAGCTAGCAGGGCTGGCAGTGCTTTTTAGTTGTGTCTTCCTCATGTCTTGAAACTTCTCTGCATCTGTAAAGGCTGTAGCCAAGTGAGGTTCAAAAGCTCACAGAAGGCAGGCTTGCAAAGCCTTCTGGTCCTCCCATGGCATTGGTTTGGAAGCCTGTTGTAGGAGATTGGGTTCTAGAAGGCAGGAGAGCAGAAGGAATTGTGATATGTTTATTCCTGGTCAGCTGTTGCAGTGCACACAAGTTGGCCATTGGACTTGCTTCGAATGGGGAACTTCACAGGGATCTCGAAACTAGGTGAGGACCTAAACTGAGCTTGTTGGTGGCATCCCATTTCACTATCCAAAACTAAAGTTTCAGGTGAGATGAGCAGTGGGAGTTGGGTATGTAGCTGCCAGGAAAACAAGGGCTGTTAGATGGGGCTTGGAGCGGCCTGCTATAGTGGAAGGTGTCCCTGCCCATGGCAGGGGACTGGAACTGGATGAGCTTTAAGGTCCCTTCAACCCCAACCAGTCTGGGATACTATGATTCTCCCAAAGCGATGGCACAGCTGTGCTCTTAGTGGTGTTTCCCTGCTCTGAAGCCGGTGTCCAAGCACATCCATGTAGTAACTGCATTACAAGCTCCTGTTACTCATGTTCCTTCTTTATACTGTTTCCTTTCTCTGTGATAGGCAGATCTCATTTCTTGGGCATTTCAGAGAGGTGTGAGAGCCAAATGAGGGAAGAAAATTCATCATTGATTTCTTCAGCTTTCCCAATAATCTTTGCTCTGTTACCTCTTTCCTTCCTATTTTTTTACTTAACACAGCACAGATCTGTCATTGCTCCTTTTTCATCTTATTATTTTCAGGCTTTGGTTTCCTGCCTTGCTTTTCTTGATGGGCTCAATGCTGCTTCCCCTGATCTTCTGTTCAGCTTTGTTTTCACTGACATGCACAGATCTTGTATTCATTCTGGCATTCAGATCTTTCCTCATTTCCTTTCTATCTTTTAACAGTCTCCTCTCATCTCTTCAAATATGACTTCCAAGCTGTCTGGTGGCTTCTTCTCCTTGCTACTGCATAATACAAGGAAAAATAATATGTACTGTATAGCAGGTCTGGTGGGGAAAAACGGCAGATTTATGTACAGCAGAGATTGCTTTTTGGTTTTCAAATAGTGTTTTACATTAAGATTGGTTTAATTGCTTAAAAATATACATAACCAAGGAAATACTTTGATCCTCTGAAAAATACAATTCTATTCTATGACTATAGATTGAAATATATCATACGTAGGTTATTTACCCTTATTCTTCTAATATTCTAATTTAATTTGCTATCTCTTATTCCTACCAAGTTTTTCTCAGTGTTATGTTTAAAGCAGATTCCATCGTAGTCTGGAAAATAACCTAGGTCCTAGTTTTCCATCCTATAATATTTGCGGAAGCACACCGAGAACCTCATTGATTTCAGAGTGGCTTCATGTGGAAACACATGCTTAGCAAGACTTGTGCTTTAATCATCACTAGAATCCAAATCAGTCTGAAAGAGTGAGAATCAATCATCTCCCTTAATCCTTGTCTAAGTTTTTCTTAATCTTTGCATAAGTTAGACCAGGACAAGCTGTGATGACTCTTTCCTTTCGGCGCAATTAGGGTTCTACTGCAGAGCACAGCAATATGTGGACTGTAGGCCGACTGGATACATAAAAATTAGTGCAAACCATATCAGTAATAATGCTTCACCTCTTCAAAGCACTTCAGAGGCATTAACTAATGAATTGTTGCAGAAATCGTATCACATAGACAGGTGTCTTGGTCCTCATTATAGCGATGGAGGAATGAAGGTACCAAGGATAAATCACTTGTCCTGGGCCCCAGAGCAGCTGACAGCAGAGGAAGGATTTGTAATGGAGGAATTTCTGGCCAAACATGTCAGGGAGGCTGAGATTTCACATTCCTTGATGACTGTCTCTCCTAGAAAAAATGGCCAAAGGTGGGTAAATTCCATCCCTTCCCCACATTCTTTTCCTGCCTGTGGCAAGTTTTATTGCCTCTTGCTCTCACAGCTGTTTCTAAAAGATCTGTGTAAAATCAGTTGAGGGGAGAGTGTAAAGGTCAAAAATGGTATCTTGGGGAACGGTAGTATTTTTTTGCATTTCCCAGTCTGATGAGTCATTCATTGCTATGACATACCGTGTCTGCTTTTGTTAGTCACGTCAGATTAGACTCCGTGAGCGAGAATGATCCTGCCTGTTCCAGGCTGGCTGATTTCCTGAAAAACCTCAAATTGAGAGTGACACTAAAGTGCAAAAGAGTAATCTGAGGGAATGCAGTTAGTTTGCTTCAGATCTTATTTCTTCTCTGCGTTGGACTGACATGGATGTTTTTCTTCATAACCTGCAGTTCACGAGCACCTGAGTTCTCTGAGATTATGCACTTTACAGAAGTGACACTATTTTATTGAATTAAGTAAACAATTTGTCACTGCTGAAGCTTGGAGTCGGTAATTTATTACAAATTACATCATTATTTTACAATAGAGGACAAGTGAATCAGATGCAATGCACCTAGCTAATTCTGGATTTCAGGATAATCGATGAAGCCTTTGTTAGATTAAAATATGATAGATTATCTAAAGCCGTTTAGCTGGGCTTTGGCTGGTATTTAACCATTTCTATAACAACCTGATTCTTGATTCTTAATTCTGGTGTCCACAACGTAAAATGGACATGGAACTGTTGGAACAATTCCAGAGGAGGTCACGCAGATGATCAGGGGAATGGAGCACCTCCTGTATGAGAAGAAAAGGCTGTGCGGAGACCTCATAGCAGCCTTCCCATATCTGAAGGGGGCTTATAAGGATGCTGGGAAGCAACTCTTCATTAGGGACTGTAGTGGTAGGACAAGGGGTAATGGGTTCAAACTTAAACAGGAGAAGTTTGGATTGGATATAAGGAAGAAGTTCTTTACTGTGAGGGTGCTGAGGCACTGGAATGGGTTGCCCAGGGAAGCTGTGAATGCTCCATCCCTGGCGGTGTTCAAGGCCAGGGTGGACAGAGCCTTGGGTGGCATGGTTTAGTGGGAGGTGTCCGTGCCCATGGCAGGGGGGTTGGAACTGGATGATCTTAAGGTCCTTTCCAACCCAAACTATTCTGTGATTCTGTGATTCTAATTTCAAAACCAAGCATGCATTCCCATTATTACTTTCAGTGAGTATGTGTCATCATTTTGTGATGAACAAATCCATGGAGAACGTGCTTTATTCTATGCTGTTCGTCACAGGGTTGTACTTTGTGCTGTGATATTGAGGGTTTCCAGACGAACAAGAAGTCGTGCCAGTTATGTCTCCAAGGGAGGAACCCAGACCAAAGAAATTCCTGGGGTTTTATATCCTTGCATTCTGTGCACCTAACCATCACACACTGTTCATGTGCCTTGATGTGCCTCTTGGTCCAGTGGTGAATTTTGGTCTGGGGTCTCCTCATCCATTATTTGGTTCTTCCATTGTCTTGAGGAGGCCATAAGTTTCTTCTGATCTCTCTGGTTTCTTGCTCCTTGCAAACAGATGCAGTTCTTTTCTCTTCCAGTTTTCTGGTCTCAAAGCCTTCGTTGACATAACTAAGCACGGGCTGTAATTTAAATTCAGCCTTGTCTAGGTGGGAGTTAGCTGCTTGCAGCCTAAGGCTCCCGCAACCTTGCCTTTCCATGCTAAGCAAATGCTCATACCAAGCAAAAGCACCCAGTCCAAAGAACTCAGTTAAAGGGGTTCAGCCGACTAAACTTAGTTCACAACATCCAGCATTACAAAAACATTAGCATCAATGTGGTTGTGAACCTATACCTGTGACCAAAACCTTGATCTTGCTGTAATCACCTCTTATTCCTGCTGCTTACCTGCTTTCCACCCATGAGATCTTTTTTGCTAAAACAATGAGATGTTTTAGTCATCATGGGCTCATACATGGTGAGAGCACCTAGACCTGCTTGAAGCGAAGCCCGGTGTGTTGCTTTTCACTTACTGAAAGCTGCATTTTAAGGTTTTAAATTAGAAACTTAAGATCTTAGGGAGATAGGGACTCGTTTTTTCCAACCACAGGAAAAAAAAAAGAGGAGTTTTGAAGGTTTAGCAGGTGATCAAAAAGCTGAATGTGGAATATTTTAATTAAGCAAAAAGGAAAAGAGAAGTTTAGAAAGAAAGAAGTCAACGGAGTGAAAGCTTTCCTTTCAAGCTATTGTTATAATAATTTCTATGTATGCCAAAATGATGAGCACATTGAAATCAGAGATAATGATTTTTTATGTAGTCAGTATTAGGTGAGTGTTATTATTTCCAAAACGAGTTGATAAATGAATTGAAAACTATTTTTCCTTCCAAAGTGATGTTTTAACAAATCTCTTATTTTCTAATTTCAAAAGAATTGCATTCTGAATCTCCCAAGATGCCTTTTTTTCCCTGGAGTTTCTTTCATTTTTGCTATGTATATTCTTGGGTCACTATAACCTTACCTTCTGCTAGGAGGGAAAGCATGCTGGCCAATAGTTGAAGCAGTTTGTACAACCTAAACCAAGCTTGTGAGTGTAGGGAAGAAAAGCACTACTCTAAATGAGAGTGAAAACATCCAATTATAAGATCTGTTTCTGAGGCTGTGGCTGCTGCTGACTTCCTAAGGGGAAGGCCCTCTTTTCCATAAAGAGGTTTTTCCTCCCTCCCTTTAACCCATTGGCAGTAGGAGTTGCATTTCTTTCTGTCAGAACATCCCCTCTTGGCAGTGGATGTGCTTGGGATACTTATGTGATTAATGACCCTTGTTAAGGGCCTGAACCAAGAGAGAGTTCAGTTCATCTCACTTCATTGGAGCATTATGTACCATGTATTGTCATTGGTGAAGATGCGGTGTTCTGCAATTTCAGTAGGTAAATTCATCCTATCAGCATAGGGGTGATGTGTCCTCCTTTGGCTTTCTCCAAATGATAGGGTTGTGAAACACCCTCAACTATATTGTCTGAGAAATAACCCACCTTGACATTCTTCTGCTCATGTACATGGCTTTTGAGGGGGAAACAAGAATATCATTACTCTGTGTTTAGGATTTTGGGGTACAAGATGAAGGTTGAGGCAGTTGTGGATGATTAAGGGAGACAAAAAAGAAAAGGTATAATCCAGCCCTTACATCTAGAATTTCCCTTCTGTGCCTTGGCATCTTTATTAGGTTATGGTTTTCCACGTGTGCTGTCTGCCTACAGTGAACAGCAGCATTTCAGCTGCTTTTTTCTGTGGGTGAAACATGGACTTCCCTGACTACTAAAAATTATCCCCTGAGCACTTTATTTAATATCCACATGGTCACGACTGTAGGAAATGCAGACTGGAATAGGGAAAGAAAGCAAAGTTGACCGTGAAGTCCCCACTGTCTGCTGATGGAAGGGCAGCTCTGTTCCAGGAATGAGGTCCTGCTGCCACCACCTTTAGTGCCAGGAGTGCCAGGCACTGGGAGGCTTTGCAGTGCCTTTTATTCAGCCAAAGAGTGTAGAAGAGAAGAAATGGAAATGTGTAAGGCATTCATGTCCCATGGATGGATGTAGATCACTTCTCTCTTCCTGACTGGTCCAGGGATCCACAAGGTGGGGAAGGAAATGGCAAAGGCTGTTCGCTTGTGGCAGACACGTGGCATGGTGAGTTGTCTGTGGGCTGCTGCTCCTTACCCCAATGCTCATACATCACTGCTTCTGCTCATGGGGGAACAGAGAAAAGCTCGTATGTGTGTTCTGGGATAGGCAGAAGATGGGATGATAACTTTTCCAAGGTAACCTTTTCAGCAGTTGTACAGTTCTGCTGCAGTCCAGGTGCAGAATTCATGACTTTCTGAACCAGAGCATAGATGTAACAAGAATTCACTTGTGGCTCCTCTTTCTGCAGAGCTTACAGCATCACTGGGCTCTTCAAGGGAGTTACTGGCTTAGTGGGTGGTTTGTGCATCAGATTAGCAAATAATGAGATGCATTTGTTAAGACAGCTAATGGGTTGCATGGCTCCTGATGGCATTGCTTGTCACATGATAGACATGAGTGACACCCTTCTGTCACAGTGCATCCCAGTCCTGGTCGCTTTTAGGTTTCTACCCCTTGTAGTTCAGCTAGCAGCATGAGCTCCAGCTCAGGAAAAACAACCTATGAACTGTTCTAGTTGAGCTACTGCCTAAAGTTGCTTTGGAAAATGGTTGTTAGTCACCTCTGTCACTTCCATGCTTCTCAAAATGGTGTTTCCTGTCCAATTTCTCACTTTGTCAGACAGCAGTAATTAAGGTTTAGCATGCAGAATTTAAGGCAGAAAGAACTTGCTGTGCAAAAGATGTATTTGGGCGCTAGGGAGTAAACTTAGCAGCGTTTAGTTGTAAATATTTTATCACTTTATCTGTGAGATTATGACCATGATGCACAATGGGAGTTAGAGATGTGACTGAAGATGAAAATGTGGCCGGCTGCTGAGGGTGGTCATGTGCTGAAGTGCAGTGGTAGCTCTATTGGAGCCTATATTCACCAAACCCCTAAACCTGGAAAATTAAGGCAAAGTTGTAATAGTTCATTAGTTCATGTAAAAAACTTCTCTCCAGAAAGACCCAACACTGGACCTAGCATGGCTTTTGCCCATCTCTCCTTTTCCTAAGTCCTACGTCTTCAAGTAAGAAGAGATGGCTTTGGTCTACCAAATGCAGGGAGGAGGAATCATTGGGATTGCAATGGCTTTGGCACATTGTATTGAAGCCTGAGGATGAGTAGATGACAGCCAGCCCTACATCCCTTGCATGATCTTTGAGCTCTTTATTCTGTGTGTGTGTTGTCAGGAGCAGATCCAAGTGAGCAGTGATTAAGAAATAACTCTCTAAAAGTCATTTTCAAGGAGCAGATGCAGAAATTGTTCTCCAGACCTGGGCTCACACACGGTATCAATGCTTTTGGTTGTTTCTATGAAGTGCTTGGTCTGTCTTATGGCACCGGAGAAGAATCATTGCTTGCCAAAGCCTGTGCTGTGTTTGGGGTGCAAATTCTCTGCTGAGTAACTCCAATGTTATTTAAAGAGCTGTGTAAAAGCAGAGGATTATGTTTATGGATTTCAGGATGCTTGTACTGGGAGCTTTAGTTTGGATAAGTCTCTAATTAAAGCCAAAGGATGAAAGCACTCCTTCGGTAAGATATTACACTGTTAATTCTCATACTTGTTCAGCTGCATGAGAGGAATGATAGATTGAGCTACCAGATAGTTTATACTTATGGCATATGGGTGGTTTGTTTTTTGCAGCCAAGCAGAGTGACAGCTCTGGGCTTGCCGCTGCGCTGAGTATTATAGATTGCATTTACAGTTCCTCCATCATTCCCTATTTGCATGGGCATTTTAGTGCCTCCAGACCTTTGCACAATTATCTCTCAGGGTTATTAATCAAGTCCCAAAAACATTAACGCATCCAATCAAGTTAATTGAAAGAGATGAGTTTTATTAAAAAGAAAACCTAGCAAGGCCTGTAGCCTATATAATAAAGTTGTTTTGTAGAATCTCTACATCTGAATGCAGAAGAGAAATGTCTAATGTGTGATACAAACCAACTAGAGCAAAACCAGCTGTTGGATGCTGTATTTGGCTAACCTGTGGCCTTAGAGGAAGTAGCAGGGAACGCCTTGAATAGTTTAATTTCCCCCTCATTTAAAGCATGAGTTCTGTGTACAGTACAAAGTTATGTGCTACCGTCCATAGGGCATATTTCTAGCAGTTTTCAGGGTCATCACTTTTAATTTACACAGTTTGTGTAACTTCAACGTGAATGCTTGGTTGCAGTACCTGCATTAATGAGATAGCATCTACCTCAGAGTCAGTGAAAGCCAGTTGATGTATTCACCATAGATTTGCTAGTTGAAGTGTAGGTGATACAGCTGTATCTCCATTTCTGATTTGACTCAGAGCAGTAGTATGGCTCTGAAGCCAGTCCTCGTCCCCACTGATTGTGTGCTGATTCAATTCACAGCTCTGTTTTGCTGTGCACAAACTGCCCCAGGCAATGCATCCCAACCTCTAATGGAGATAAAGAATCTCAAACAGTGATAAGTTCTGAACCACACGCATGGTGGGCATGTTTGGTTGAGGGGAGCACATTAAATCTACTCCCCAGTGAATGCTTGAAATACAATGTAGACATAGAAGCCTTAGTACCAGATTGAATCTGATGATTTACTTCTGGTGTGTGAAATTACTTGCTAATGTAGTTACAGCAGTGAGACTAGAATGAAGAAACTGTTCATAATCAGTGGCTGTGGATGTAGTAACTCAACTGCTGTCCCCTGAATTTTCCCAGCACATCTACAGCTGTATACTGGGCTGAACTGGTGAATCATGTGCTCATTACGTGATGTGCCTGTGTATATCATTTCCAGTTGAAGTCTTACCAAAGATAAAATCATAGCATCACAGACTGGTTTGAGTTGAAAGAGACCTTAAAGCTTATCTAGTTCTCATCTATTAATGCCCTGCTGCAGTGATTTGACTATCCAACAGTGTGGAGGAATATTACAATCAGAGGTTTTTTTGACCATTTTGACCACTTATTTCTGACCATTCCTTTACCTTTTAAACCACACAAATCTAAATTTTAGACCCAAATGATATGGAACTATACCTTTTAAAAAAAGAAAGCCCCCAACCTTTATTAAAGTTACCCTGATGTTGCTGTGTCAGCATCTGTGTGATGAACCTGCCATACAAATGTGGGTTCTATAAAATGAACTTGCTCCAAGGCGGCTTTGATTTGCATGCTCAACACTTTCCAAGTGTTGCATTCATAAATCAGTAGGGTTTTGTGGGTCTCTGTTCCGGGTAAGTATTTTTCCTTCACTCTCTCCTCAGTCCTGCAGCCCAACATGTATATCATGGCCGTAGGAGACCTGCCCAGCATGGAGATTTAGAGAGACTGATTTATTTCTTAGGTATAAGGAAAGACCTATTGGCCAAGCTTTCTAAAATAAATACACAAATTATTAATAGCTTCTGGAAAAAATAATAAAGGAAAAAAAGCAAAGGATAAAGGGACCTGCCAATGCGTTAGCAGGAAATGCAGTATTACAGAAGGTACATGGTTCTGCCCGTTGCAGCATGCTGTATGAACATCTGAGTTTTTACAGGCAGAGCTACTAGGAAAATGCATCTAAATTCCTTTTTATTTGAAACTTTGCCTTTATTCCAGAGAAGCTGAGCTGTTGCTGTTTCAAACAAACATAGAATAGTTAGGGTTGGAAAAGACCTTAAGATCATCTAGTTCCAACCCCCTGCCATGGGCAGGAACATAGCTCAAAGTCGTTTACTTCCAGATGATAGTGTTTTCTAGGGAGTAGATGCTGTAATTCTTAGCAGACAGTCCTAGTTGTCTGTGGTGGGGAGTACAGCTGGGTCTGCCCAAGCGTTATCAATACCGAGTTCATTTGAACTGCACAAGGTTAACTGACGTGTTGTGGAATGGGATTTCATTCTTTCCTTATCACATTGAGGTGTCCTCATTTGGTGATACTGATTTATAGATTTTCAATTCCTGCAGATAGGCTTTCCAAGCAGGGTGGACGAGGTTACTTTGGGAGAGGCGGAGGGCTGATCTGAAGCAATAGTGTGTTTTCCTATATGCTATCTGTACGAGCATAGCACCCATAAGAATAGGCAGTAGCTTCTGACTCATCTGTACTGGAAACTTAACATGAGTAAGATCTGAAGACTTATTCCTTCTTATTATTTTTCACCTAGGAAACTCAGTTTTGTGACTGTTTTATCCCTGCCTTCTTTACATTCTGTCATTTAGAGACAACCCACAATAATACGTCTGCAAATGTGAGAACAAGAGTGTGGGAATACTATAAAATACTGTTGACTTGAAAACCTGTTGACCGCTTTTTGACTTGTTTTCATCTCCTAAAGTCATCTCAGGAAGGATTTCTCTGTGAGGCAGTAACCTGGGTTCAGATTTCTCCTTTGAAACGGTTAAGTGGAACATAACTGTTTGATTTGAGCAAGTACGTAGAATGAAGGCGAAAGAACAATAAAGAAGCAAGGAAGGATTTAGGTTGTTCTGAAATTAGCAAAATTAGGCTGGGATACACCAAAGTGACAGCAGTCTTTTTCATTGGATACTACAGTTTTGTATCTTATGAAAAATAATAATAAAAGAAGCTTAAAGTTACGTTATGAACCCAAACTGGTGCTTAGCTCAAGTACCTCCATATCAAATGATCTGGAAAGCAGTATTTTGTGGGGTCCATGTCCTGCACAGACAGACCCAAAGCTTCAAAGGTGGCTTTAAATTTAATAAATCTGAATTGGGATCTTCCCTTTAGTGCTTGAACTGCCTAAAGATAGATGGTGAGCTTTGGGAATTGCTTGGCATTTGATCCTGAGCCATGAGTCTAGTTTTCTTCTGGCTCTTCTGAATGGAAGGATACAGGAAATACATCATGTGGTACACAACTGATGGAGTAGTTGATGATATTTTAATACATGGAATTTGTTTTCAGCTGTAAAAGTGGATTATGTGTAATGCAAAGTTAAACCAGTTCTGTCTGAATTCCCTCTGCATCTGACAAGGTGTGTAATTAGAAAGAGAAGCTGGCTACGGCCAACTAGACCTGACTGATGCGGTGTGGTTGGCCTGTGAAGACAAAATGACATTAAGGAAAGATGGGTATTAGATCTAATGTCAACTGATTAGAGCAAGGGTGGCTAAGTGCAGTGTTTGCCAGAGTAAATCAGGAAAAGATTAAGGAAGGAAAGCAAGGCAAGAGATAAGGGGCTTGAAAACCATTGTGTTCTTCACTTAGATCCTAGGAGATAATCCCAGGGAGTCCATCAAGATGAATGTGATGCAGAGCTGCAGGTCCCTCAAGGGACCAAGCATGGAAACTGGGAGAATTTTCATGCAGCAGATAGGGGAAGGATAATACTAATTCTAATTTTAAATGACTTCTGATAGTATTTATTGAAAGTCTTTCATTTACAGCATTGTTTCAGAGGAGAAAGGAGAAGAGAAACTAGATAAGGGGTCCTAATTGAATAAGCAATTCTCTTTATTTGTATCTCACAGACGTTTTTCTTCGCCTTTGCTGCTTTTGCTACCTTAATTTTTCACAATAAATGTTGCACCGCAGGATCTGCAACTTTGCATATCAATACAGAAAGGACTAAATGGGTAATAGTCGAGTAGTGCCAATATTTATTACACCAAAGATAGATTTGCTTTGTTTTGTGTTGTTTTTTTGTTTCTTTTCTCCTAACATTACTCTCTTGTCTCCAGGCAAGAAACCAATTCTCCCTTTGCCTTAGACCTCATGTCTCGCTGGCAGGGGATTTAAAACAGCCACTATAATTTACATGATAATTGTGTCATATTCTTTACTTCCCATACAAGTTCCTCCTCGTTTGAGCTTGTCCTTTAACAAATAGCACACTTACCTTTGACTCTGCAGGGAGCTCTTGGCAATCTTGAGTCTGGAATATAATGGGAAAATGGCTCACCTGATGATTTCAAGGGGATTACAGATTTAGGGAAAATAATCTGGTGGGTGGGAAAGAGAGGAGAATTCCACCTGGAGCAGCAGCAATATTGATCCCTGTCATTATCAGCTTGTCTGTCTTTCAGCACATCTTATTTTTGCAGTACTGCAGCGGGTGAGAGGGAAAGATGCATGTGCAACACCAGGTATCTTCTCTGTGCTCAGCAGGCTGCAGGCAGTTCTTACGTCCCAAGTCCAGCTTGCTCTGTGTTTTATGGCTCTGAATGACATTTTTTCCAAGTTCAGACCTGACAGTGTGCTGCAGGAATAACAACTGCCCCGTGTTTATACTGTACCTTACTGTGAGGGTGCTGAGGCGCTGGCACAGGGTGCCCAGAGAAACTGTGGCTGCCCCATCCCTGGCAGTGTTCAAGGCCAGGTTGGACACAGGGGCTTGGAGCAACTGCTCTATGGAAGGTGTCCCTGCCTATAGCAGGGGGTTGGAACTGGATGAGCTTTGAAGCCCCCTCCAGCACAAACGATTCCATGGTTCTATGATTCCAACATAAACACAGCCTTTGCTAAGAGCTGCAGTGCTTGTCCCAGTGGCAGAGGAGATAGATCATTCTGGCCTTAGCACAGCTTCACTCTTCACCATTCTGCTTGTCCTGTTTGAAATACAAATGATAGAAATTAGTATATTAGCAGGAGACCTCAGGATGTAATTGTATGTTGACTGAAATGTTTCTGATGGATGGACCTGGTGAGATGACATCTCTTATTTATGGAGAAGGGAGCACAGGTAGTTGATAGATTTGACAAGAGCGCAGTGGCAAAACAAAATAACACTAAGGCAGAATGAGAATGTATTTCCTAATGGCCTCCCTCGCAGCTGTATACACTGATTTAATCTCTCCAAAGCACTCTGTTGTTTATGAGGCCTGTGGGTACAATTTTATGCCTGACTGAAGAGGTTGCTAATAGCTGCCATATTTGTGTTTAAGGACCTGCAAAGGATTAAACTAAGTATTTTAAAGCAATGAGCCATAATAAAGTAATAATATATTGAAAATAATAAACAGCTTTTTATTCAATAATTGGCTGGGAAACCGGTGAACTTTAGATGACAAAACTACTAATTATAAGTGCAATTGCTAATCATATATTCATTGGGGAATGCAAATTAAAACCATGGCACAAAGGCTCTATATGTGCCAGAGGCAACAAGTCACGGAGCAGGACTATAGGCTCCTTTAAAAAGAAGCCCAAAACCCACAAAAAACCCTTAAGGGAAAACAAAATATTCCTGTAGGAACAAGTTATGGTGATTATACACACATGGGTTGCTTCGTCAGGAACAGAACTGTTGTGTGAGGGAAGCAATGTCTGTTGGTCGCAGTGCCCATGTGTGATGTCCCATGTTGGAACATTCTGTGTCTTGGTTAGAATGAAATCCTCTCCAACCCACAAAAAGTTCTGCAGCACTGGAGGTCTCCTTTTCCTGGTTTTTTCATCTCAACCTTATTCTCTTCTCTAAGAGCTCCAGTTCTTGTGGTTCCCATCTTTCAAAGCCCAGCATCATGATCAGGGCTTCCTCTCTTTTTGAATATCCTTTTTAATAGAGCAGGTCTGGTAGAAATTATCTGAATAGAGGATTAGAGGAGGAGATTCCTGAAAGCCTCAGTGATGAGTTATTTTGTGCTTTTCTTACCAAAATACGTCTGATCAGAGTTTACCAGGATCTAGACCACATAGATCCACTGTCTCCTCCCTGCCTCAGTATGGGATAAGATTGCAGATTAGAAGGCACTGCAGGAGATCACTTTATAGACAGAGAATTTCTGGAGAAGAACATGTATTACTATTACTGAATCAAGTGTGTCTCCATGCTGATGGAAGTACACACAAGGAAACATAGGTACAGAAGCTGCAAGAGAAGCTGTCCAAGCAGAGACTGCTGACGAATACAGAATGTCCCAGAGCTGACACAGCGGAGTCATGGACTACCTGCAATGCTGCTGATAGAATAAATGCTTCACATAGCCCATCGATAAAATAAACTTAGTCTGAACCAACCCCTCAGTTCTAAAGTGTAGTTTGAGTTTTGCAGGTTAGGAAATGCCTTTGAAGTCATGAAGATGGTGAGGGTAAGCCATTATCAGCATCTGCACGTTCGAGCGCAGAAGCCTTTCTCAGGCTACTTCTAAGCCAAAAGCCATCACCTCTATGTCTGTGCCACCTGCTTCATAATAGATAGTGGTTGATATTATTGTTTCTAATTCCATGTTCTGCATGAAATGTGTTTCCTGGACCAAAGTAAACTGTTGGGGAAAAATCTGCTGCTTGCTTAAGCTGTGTATGGTCATTTCTATGTAGTCACAGCAGTTGCAGTGGTTGCATGGCTTTGATGCGGGAGGTCTTACCATGATTCTATGTGGTGTTAAAAGGAGACAGAGCAAGCTCCTGCTGCTATTTCTCATTGATGGCTGTGCTGGTTCTGTTGCACCTGAATTCCTGCTGGATTCTCTGTGGGACTTGCACAGTTGGAGGTGTACGTGTCTGACAGGATGATAAATGTGGAAACACATCTGGATCTGAGTCTCTGCTAGTAATACTTGTCCCTGGCTTCCAGCAGAAGCTGTATACATGGCTGCACAGGCATATTTCCATTTCTTGATGAATATATAAAATATATATGTCTATTAATTTGTTCTTAGCAGCCTTCAGGTTTCTATTAATGACTTGTGTCCCTCAAGGACCTTGCAATACCAAGTTTGTATAGAGATGCCAGTGGAATACCTATGGGACAAGCAGCATATTACATGGATAATGCCCTCCAGGAAACCATACGGAGGGGTAGTAACAGTCCATATGTTTTGGCTGGTTACTGGGTCAGCAGTGGCTCCTCCTGTGCAGCCCCAAGTGTAGCTTCTCCTGGTTCAGCAGCCAAGGAAGGCAGATCTACCTGCAATGACAGCACTGACCAGCTTTTGGTGTTATGAACTGAGTGTTGAGCTTCCTTGAAAGACAGAGTAGGTACTTAGATACTTGCATATAAATTTTAGGTCCTTGCCTTAAATATCCACTTTAGAAATCCGTCAGAGGAAAAGACATTTCCAGGCAAGACATAGTTGGAAATGATAATTTTTATTCTGCTTCCTACAGATTCTATGTTGATTTTGGTTTCTTATTCCCTTGGCATCACCAGGCTGGGTTACATATGATGCTGTAGCTAAAAAGGAAGTTACCAGTTGAACAGCTTCTGTACAGGTTTGGTGGAAACCCCATCTATTTTAGATGTCACTACTGAATGTGGAACAACCTTTTAGAAAACAGGGAGTCAGAAATCAGCCTTGATGCTGAAATTACCACATGAGCTTTTGGCACCATTTAATGCAAGGGACTATGAGATGATGGTGGAAATCTGTCTTGAAGATGCTTCCAGTGTGGCCCCCATGTGCAACAGCAGGACTATGCAGTGTGATGGCTGCTGGATTATCCTGGTCCTTGTTGGAGAGAGGAAGCTGCTGAGGCTTGGAGCCAGCAACCCACATTGAGTTGCAGAGAGTTAATTTTTCAGTGACCACAGGAGAAACCCGATTTCTGTTCTATTTTTTAATGTTACAATTTAACCTTCAGAAAACCAAAACAGGAATGTGCCACTTGTTTGGCTACAAAGCTCATTAGTGCAGCTCCGCTACACTGAATTGCTTGAGAGGAATTTCCAGAGCAAGAAAACCAAGTGAAACAAGAGATCTATGAATGCTGGGACTTGTTACAAGGCAATTTATGGACACTGCAGGGGCTGAAGCTGGTGAATAAATTATTATCACTGAAATTGTTCAGCCCTGTTTAAATTATGGAAGATGTTACCGGGTTGTCCCACGTCATTTCGTGTTCTTTATATGCTGTGGTCTTCTGAGCCACTCTGAGACGTCACACATCAAACTGAACTGTTGATTGAATCAACATTTTCAGTCTTTCCACAAAAATATCCTTTTCCTCCAGTTTGTGAGAAGGGCCTGTCACAAAGTGATGTATTATGAAGGTATCAGCACAGGTTTTAGCAATTCTGGCTCTGCTGGGCCTTCTCGATCTGCTGAAGGAACAGGTCTTTATGTAGGGGAAAGCTCCTCTGGGCAGAGGCTGGGTTCCTGGGTGCTGGCTTGGGGCTGAGGAGTGATTCCCTGCAAGGATACAGCAATTGACACTGAGACAGAGGGTCTTGCCTCTCATCACTGTCGAGTGTAGGTGTCAGTCCTTCAAGCTCACCTCCTGGCACAGAAGCACCCCACAGCCTGCACACGTGTAAGAACACCGTGAGTGCAGTCAGGGGGTTGTATCTGAGATGCTCCTGATTATAATGTTCAGTTGTGGAAAGAGATGGGTCAGGACAGGATCCATGGATGTGCATCTCTTTCTGCATAGGAACAAGTCCTGTTCTCCAAGAAACAAATGTTGGTTGGTGTGTGCAGTCACTGAAAAGTGAAGTTTCTGTGGAATCCCAGCTAGTTGAAGATGTTTAAGAGGACTCACTGAGTTCCAAAGAAGAAACAAACCTATTTCCCTAACCACCAAGGAAATTGCAGCTCAGGGGATTATTTGCTGGCTGAAGTGGTAGCTGTGAACGGTTTGGTGTAGGACGCAGGTGATAACACTCACACCTCATTTAGAAGCTGAGCCCCTGAGCCATGTGTGTGCGATAACCACAAGATGTGCTGACTCATGGTGGGGTCATGGCTGTTGCAAGACCTCAGCCCCACCTGGGCAGCCCCAGTGCTTCAGGAGGATCTCAGCTGTGAGCAATGAACTCATTTGAGGAGGAAGGGGCTTTCCCAGCTCCCCCTGTTCTCGTTGTGACCATTTGGCTTTGGGATGCTTCAGGCGGAGGAAAAACTGAGTTGCTGTTGTGAAATAGCTGGAGTGATATTAGGCTTTTTTTATCCTTTATGGTTAAATCAGTTAAGAGGTTGGATGCTGAGAGTGGGAGCAGCCTTGCAGTGTAAAAAGGTACTTTTTTGTTTTCTAATTATGTCCTTCCTTGTGGTATGATGATACAGAACTGCATATGCCCTCTAGAGCAAGGGCAGGTGTTGTAATTATGTTGATCTAGGTGAATTGTGAATGTATTTGCACAGAGACTTGTCTGATCACTTATTTGACAAATGTATTGACGTAAGCAGCAGTTCAGCTGCTTTCTGGATATTAAGAGCTGTATCACTGACATTTAACTATGTTCCTCACCCCTTTGGTTACAGCCAAGGCTGGCAGTGACTCAGAGATGACTTCTTTGTGCTCTAATGCATAAAGGTATAGAGATGCACTTAGCTATGGTGGGGAGGAGAGCTGAGAGCTGAAGATCAAAGCCCTAAAAGTAGGGACTAAAGTTGCTTTATCTCTTTGCAGCCTGTACAGCGCTGCTTTTTTTTCCAGGTTCCAGATCATTCCCCATGTTTTGCGTGTGTTGGGTCTCACATAATGTGTTTCCTAAGGAGGACATTTGTTCACCAGGTCTTGGGGATCGGTGTAGGGAGTCTCCTTCTGGAGTGTTGTTTTTTGGCTGCTGCTTTTGCTTTGCATTACCTCCCCATGGTGGTTTGCTGTTGTTAAGAAAGCAGATATGGATGTCACGAAACTGTTTCTCTGCTCCACTGCTGTGCTGTTAAATTTTGCCATGGTTGTTTTAGTGATACCTTAACAAATTTACAGACAAAGGCAGTGGGAGTGTCACTGTCACAGAAAAGATGTGTTTAATAATCACTTGTAGAGGCAACAAAAGCAAATCCAGTGACAGCCCTAGTAATTCCCACCTTCCTTATTGCTGACAGACGGCACAAGGATAAGAACAAGCTGGTTTACATCCACTGACACTAATATACAGCCAGTGGTGATGTCCCAAAGGAAATGTCACCAATTAGCATGAAAGCTGCTGCTGTTATCAACTTAGACAAGATTTGGCTATGGAAAGTACAAGGTTTTAAGATGAATCTATGATTCCTTGTCCCAAGTGCTTTCCTGTCCAAGCACATGTGGAGATTTGTAAGACAGCTCAAGTGAACTTCTTGGTAGGCTCCTGTGGTCTGATGAAGCCATTTGCTCTGTGCCTGTCTTGCTTCCAGTGCTGGTAGCCTCGGGGAATGAGGTATTGCGGTGCTATAGTGAAAACAAATAGGTTTGGGTGTGAGTATGTATATGTGTATATACATGAGGCAAGAAATAATGGGATTGCATGGGAAAAGTCTTTAAAAACAAAGATGGGAATGCATGATGGAGACATGGAGAATAGCAGGGGAAGGATTTGGGTTCCTTCATTTTGCATAAACTGCTCAATACCCTGTGTTTAAGCTGAAACTGGGCAGGAAAAAATGAGGGGAAACTACCACACCATCTGTAACAACTGCCACGACAATTTGTGCTGCATTAAAAACCCTTCCCTGAAGCTGTGCTTTAATAAGATTCCTAGTCAGAAGTGAAACCCTGCCTAGTAATTCATTCTAAACTCTCAGAATGCATTTATTAGTGTGGAAATGGCAGCAGTGAAGTGACCACTTTTGAAGTCCATATTCAAAATTAGCCAAATCTAGTGTCATTCTGAGTTAAAACCAAAGGAAACGGAGTGCTGTAACATGCAGTGAGTGCTGTCTTCTGCATTAGCAGGAGGCTAAATGAGCATTGTTTAAAAGAACATTTTATTAGGTTTCCTTAAAGTGGATACTCAATGTGATAGATTATGGTTTTTATCTCAGATAAAGTAACTGAAATGAGAAATGTTCCATTATAAAGGAATTGTTTGGGAGACAGGGATATGCTTTATCATATTATAGCTTTTGCGTCATATTAAATGCTACTTACGTGCTTTATTGAAATCCAGACCTCTTGCTTGGTGTTTCTTTTCCAACCGTACAAAAGCTTATGATTCACAGCCTCTTACATCGTGAATATATTAATGAGCTTCTGCATATTTTATTGCTCTGTATTATTCTAAAAGCCATTAATCTGTTTTTCTTGATTATCAGTTATGGCAAAAACATTATAGTTTTTTCCCCGAATTTCAGTGCTGCTAAGCAATTTCAGGACTTTAAGAACTAATTTCTTTAGCCACTTTCTGGATTCATTAAACTTGATTCTTTGCTTCCTTTTTTTTTCCTGTTGAAAATTGTATCCAGCCAAAGACCCAGTGTGTTTTAATCTGAATACAGGAGGATAAATTCTGCTTTGGGGTATTTGCATGTTCTTTCATTCAAGTAGATTAGACTTGTGTACAAATCTCAGGCCCTAATTATGTTTCTAATAATAGAAAGTTCTTGCTATAAATACATAACTCATTGAAATGATTCCTGTATGTTTAGGCTGCAGACGTGACTTCTGCATATTCATTAACCTCCCAGTTCTCCACTTGAGATGTGGAAATGTTTGATGATTAGTGGAGGGCCTACTCATAGAGCACAAGGGGAAGGAGTATTAGTCATCTGTCTCAAGGGAGTAAAGCCAAACTAACACTGCGAGAGCAAGTGGCAGTGGTGCCAAGCTGTTCCTGTGTCCTCTGTCATGGACTAGTATGGGGTGGAGCAGACCCTGCTGTAACATCACTCTGAAGACTTCTGAAGCTGGGGCCACCTCCTGGAGTCTCAGGTGGTGCTTTTGACTCTACAGTAGTGCTTCATGATTCATCTTTTGTTTTCTGTATTGAACTGGTTTGTCTGCTGAAGAGAGGAGGGAAATAGAAAATGAAGTTAGAATAGAAATTTATATCTATTTGCTGTAAGTCATAGAAAGTCATAATGGAAGGTGTCCCTGTCCATGGCAGGGGTCTGGGACTAGGTGGTCTTTCAGATCCTTCCCAACCCAAGCCATTCTAGGAGTCTGTGTTTAAGTTATCTGCTTTCTAATTAGCTTTTGGGAAAACTTCAAGTTAAAATGGGATCTGTGTGGTTCATAGGCATGTAGGAAATGGTTTTGTTCATGTATTGCAGCCTACTGTTAGTCCCAAGAACATGGTTTTGCTAAGGATCACTGCTTTCACTAGTCTGAGCAGCAGTTCCCTTGTGAGTGGTGAAAATATATATTATACACATTATGTACTGTATTTATGACAAAGCTCTCATTACTTATCTATATTTTCTTAATGGCTTTAGTTACTACCAGAACTAAAAATATTTTAGTTACTACCAAGCCAAAACTGTTTACTATTGGCTTATGTATTTTGATGTCCAAAAGAGGACATCAGTGAGTAAAATAAGACCTTTCTTACACAACAAACCCGTAATTTCCATGCTGCGGAAGGAAATGTGTGGACCACAGACCACTTAGTTCCACAGACCAGGTTAAAATAGGATTTAAGGGATGCACAGATCCTGCAATGTCCCAGCTCTGAGGAGCCTTTGTCACCCATGGGGAGCAGCTGTTCATCCACTGTGATCACAGGGCTTAATGATGTAAGTTTGAACAAATCATGTGCATATGATATGGCAAACAAGCTCTCATTTTATCCTGGCAATTATTGATTTATATTCCCAGTGACAGAAAGCATTTTTTATGTTTACATCCAGCAACAAGTTGTTGCCACGGCAACATGAGTGTCGGGTACCTTTCACATCCCACCCTCATCCCAAAGTGAAACCCAGTAGTTTTCTGCAACTCTCTTCAGATTATTGCAGTCATAAATAATGTGTTACTTCTTGCCTCCTTTCCTGGGGGTGGTGGAATAATTCATGTTCCAGGGAAGTAAAGTATGAATCTACTGCACCTGCAGCCATGAACTGGGCAAAGTCCAACATTCCCTACAAAAAAGAGCTGGAGAAGTTTCAGTTTTGCTCTTTGACTCTTTGCCTTCTTCCTTCTTGCTTTAAGGTGGCAAAACGACCTCCACCAAAATCAAAATTACTCTCAGTGCTTCCTTCAAATACATACTGCTAAATAACTTTTAAAGTCTGCAGCCTGTTTGGTCTGCTGATTGCTGACCTACTGGTGCCTCTGTTGCTGCAAGAATGTATGTTTGGACTTCAAAAATGCTTATATTCATAGAATCCCGGACTGGTTTCTGTTGGAAGGTACCTTAAAGCTCACTCGGTTCCAAGCCCCTGCCATGAGCAGGGACACCTTCCACTAGAGCAGGTTGCTCCATGCCCAGTCCAACCTGGCCAGGGATGGGACACCCACAGCTTCTCTGGGCACCCTGTGCCAGTTCCCCCTTGTCTTATCACTGTATTCTTCTGACAATGCTAAAATATTAATTTTCCTGGGCAAAGGCAGGTATAGCTAAACGGCGTACCTGAAAAACATGCTCTTGTGGTAGTGGCTCTAAACTCAATAATGTGAACTTCTCCAACCAGCACTGGGGTGCGTGTGGTTCCCCTCTAGATGCTCGCAACTAAGGTTTACTAATAGAGATGCTTTCTGCCTAAAAGAAGTGGTGTTACATCCCCAGAACCTGTTTTCTCCTGCTGTTCTGCCAGCTGCTCGTTGCTCAGGCAGGTTTGTGGAGTCTCTGTCCTTGGAGTTACTCCAAACACAGCTAGACTCACCCTGAGCAACCTGCTCTGGGGGGCCCAGCCCTGAGCAGAGAAGATCTCCAACATCTCTGCCAGCCTCAGCAGTGCGAGGAAATAGACCCAAACCACTTGTGCCAGTCCTGTGCTGGTTGGCTTAAGGTGAATACTCTCAACTTACACAGCTGGAGCAGCTCCTGCCATCCTGGGGTGCCCCATAAAGGCTGCTCTGCTCCCTGCCTGCCTTGCTGGAGTAGAAGAAACAAGAATCATGACTACTTCATCAGTGTGTCAAAGCCCTCAAGGAAATACCCACACTGCTGTACCTGCTTGTAATGTTGACTGGCTGGAATTACTTACCATTAGTGGATGAGCAGGTACTTAAAAATCCCTGTTCTTTATTTCCTTCCTCCCCATCTTGTAAGGTTTAAATATAATTAAAAGGAGATTGACTGAAAATCAAGTTTGGTTTATCTGTGGGTGACCCAGCAAACCACATCTTTTTAATTTCATGCATCAATGAGATGATACGTCATGCTTTGTACAGTGCGACAGCTTGCTGCATTGCATAACTCCACATGCTGAGGCAGCCAGGCATGCAAAATCACCCTGATCCTCAGACTCAAGAAACTCAAGGCAGTGAGTGGCTTCCTCTGCAACTTGCATTGTTCAACAAACCCTGTTGTTCCCCATCTTCCCTCCTATTCTGTGCAGAGGATGAGAATGGAATATTTTGGCAGATGTGATTGGGTAATGGTTATAAAATGTGAATAACTCCAGAGTGGATTGGGGTTGGACCAACACAGTTTGCCTGTCAGGAGCTGCTCAAAATCACAGGCATCGCTTTAGCTTAGCTTGGGAATGACACTGGCTTATTGTGCTTCCTGCAGGGGCTGTGCCTTTCTTTAAGAAGTGGTATGAGTCTTAGCTCCTGCATCTCCTTG
Organism: Psilopsiagon aurifrons; assembly: GCA_025447955.1. NCBI lineage: Eukaryota > Metazoa > Chordata > Aves > Psittaciformes > Psittacidae > Psilopsiagon > Psilopsiagon aurifrons. The sequence goes on from JAOEHY010030906.1 coordinate 28,612, forward strand.
CATTGCATTTACCAGCTCTTAGGACTATTCTTGTGATGCAGAGAGGTTGTGAGTTCAACAAACCTCATGAATTTGCCCTTATACGTTTCCATATCACACAGCCCCATAAGCACCCGCCAGCCATCCGGTGTTTGTGGCTCATTTCTTTTGGAGTGACATGGAGGGGATGTTGCTGCACCTCTTCTAACTCTTCTGCATGGCTCTTGGGTTATCTCCTCTGCTTCTGTCCCAGGGAAGGGAACAGGAGTATTGCTCAGCAGGCACAGGGCTGCTCTGTGGGACCCTCTGCAGCCCCCCCTGCAAGCCACCAGCAGCATGTGCTCGGTCTTGCTGTGTCCCAAGGGGTGTATAACTATCAATTGCAGGGAGAATAAAAGGCTGATGCTGGGCATGGAAATCTCTGGAGTCAAAGGCCATGGTTTGCCACAGATAAGCATCCAGTGCTTTGCTTGGGGCAAAATTTTTGCTTCATATCTGACATCTGTCAGAGGCACCATGTGTGTAATGGAGATTCTTCAGGCAGTTCTCACGTGGCTGCAACAATGGGAAGCCCTGAGAAACTGCTCCTGATGACCACACTTGAAAGTATGGTCAATGGGGAGGATTTTCTGTGTGACCTTTCCTGTCTGCTTGTGCTCATGAATTGCCACACTACCTGGGAGTAGCTCAGGGAAGTCCCTGGCCACGGAAACAAGTAGCATGTGCTTAGCTGAACAGTGAATCAAAACCAAATGGTGCTTAGTGCCCTGTTAAGAATCAGACTTGGTGTTGGGATTATTGCAATGACTGGGATAGATTTTGGTAACGGTAACAGTGACATAGCTATTGAGCTGCAAATCAGAGTAGCCAGAATGGGAGTTTGGGTGTCTCTGAGTGATGACCAAATGTTGCTGTTCTGGTTGGAAGAAGTCTCTGTGGAGCAGGAGCTGCTGTCTGCTGTGTGGTACCCAGTGTGATGGAGTTGAGCTCCTCTATTTTCATGAATGTTAAAAGAAGGGAAGATGAACTGCCTGAAACCGATTTCTCACCTTAATCCCTGTATCAGCAAATAGGCTTGAGTAAAATAATGGGAATTAGCATGTTTCAGAGAGGGAGAGAACCATGACGGTGTGGAGTCCTTGGATATTGTTCTTGCTTGAGTTGCTTTGCATTTCCTCAAAGTGTACAGTGCCCTCTGGCACAATATGCATCCACACTGCATTGCTAAGTGCTGAAACTTCACATCCTAATTCTATGCGAGTGGTTTTCTCTTGAGGCTCTGGTGCCTGTGTGGAGAAGGAGCCTGAGAGCAGCACGGAGAAGGTTACACATTATGCAGAGAGATGTTGATAGCGTATTAAAACATACCCTCACTAATGTCATTTTTGTTTGGTACAATCATATTTGAAGTACAACCACTTTGAGGTTCAGTGAAGAAAAGCCTGTTTATTTGGAGCTGATGGAGATACTTGAATGGAGGATAACTAGGATATAGGGTACTGGGATAAATTACTCCACTTGTATTTTCTTTTCCTTTTAATCTGGAATGCACATAAGCCACACAGCAATATTATCATCACTTTGCACTTTCCTTAGGAAGTATCTTAATATTCTATAATCCTCTTTGCTGCAGAATGGGGACTGAACTAAGATGGAATTATATTTTAATGTAATTCCTCATGAAACAAAAGGGGACCGTGTTCAGAAGCTGGCTAGATATATGGCAAATAGGAACTAGACAAGCTGTGTAACATCATGACCAGTTTCTATGGCAACAAAAATGTCAGCTATCCTTTTGGCTGATTCTATTAATCTGTGGTAGAAGCACTGATACTGACACATGCGGAATTTATTTAAACAAGAAGGTGAAAAGATAACCTCCGCACAGCTTATAAACAAGGGTGAAGTTAAGCCACTAACATAATGCTATCTGACATGTATATAACAGTGTAACAGGCAAGTAAGACATATCCGAGGCAGCCACTCGGAATTTTGTCAGGAAAGTGATTAAGCCATTTATTGAGAGAAGTTACCCACTATTGTTTGCTTTTGGACAAAATTCCATGTTGCCTTGCCCCAAAATGCTGCCCTTTGTCCACCTGTGTGCTGTGGAATCAGTGCCCAGGTAGCAGGAAAACCACCAAGCAGGGTGTACTCCGGGCACCTAAGACATCCTAAACTGGCTGGTTTGGGGGTCTTTCCCTCCGCCCCCAGAAGCTGCTGGCTTCTCTCCTATTGTGGCTGCCTGATGGAGAAAGCTGTAGTATCAGTGATGAAAATGAGTGGACTGGCCGCTGGAAAATGGGAAAAGCAATTGCAAGGAAACAAGCTACATTCTCTGTTTCCTCTATGTGGGTCAAATATTTTCCTAGGGATACTCAGAAATGCTTGTGCTATGCTATTTCCCTTTGGTACTTTATCCTTTATTCTCTTGTTATTGAAATAGCTAAATGTTTTCGTACTTCTCAATGTACCATGACAATACAAACTGTACGGTGATGTTGGAGCACAAAATAACTATGGATGCAGATACTTGTCATTATGATAAAACAACATCTTTTCATCTTTATCTTGGAATTACAGGCTCCTCGGGAAGATGCCAGCGTCTTGTTATGGAAAATGAATTTTCGGTAGTAGAAAGATATCTTTTAACTTACTCTTGAATTCTTCCTGTTTGCCAGAGGCATGGAGAAAAATTAGCTTCTTCCCCAATTCTTTTGCTGGTTTTATTAAAATTCATAGTACAAAAAAGTGCCATATAAAAGTGCTTGGTGTGTGAGTGAGGGAAAGAAGAGCTGGAAAATGCAGAGCTGAATTTATTAGAAGGTTATTAGCTGGCTGCTGTCTGGGTTTTTGTTGTTATTTAAAGAGAAGAGTAAACCCTCAGTATCTTTGGCCGTTTGTAATGTACTGAAGAGGATTTAATGCAGCATTGATGTCTTTCTGAGGCTAAACAAAGTCTAATTGCCACAATTGCAGCCACAGTATAGCTCCTGGAAACAGCCTTCATGTGAGCTGTTGCCGGCCTGTTTGTTGTTGAACAAAATCAGGTTCCTACAACCTGCGGCGCTGCCTCTTGCGTCACTGTGACTGCTGGCTTTGCTCAGCAGGTGTTGGTGCAAAATTGCACAAATGCAGTGTATTTTGAGCTTTTCTGAAGCTAAAAAGAGAAGTGGGGATAATATCTGGTATATGGCAAGCTGGTTTCCCTTAGTTTCCAGTTGGAGCAACAGTTAAGTTAAAGACAAGTTTCTTATCAACCTGCATATTTAATATCGTCAGTTCACGAAGTTCTGCCTCAAACTTCCATGAGAGTTTGCCAGTGTTTTAAACAGCTTCTATCTTTGTAATGTAGCAGCAGAAAAATGTAGAATGTCTCTTGATATTAAAGAAAGTAAGCAGATGTCACCGAGACTGAACTTGAGAGCTTGAAATAGCTTTGCTCTGTCCATGCCTAGGGAAAGTGAGGATGGAGTGCTTCCTGAAAAACTCTGTTCCTTCCTAAATCCCAGTGCAGTTTGACCTCATCAAGAGCTTCTTCCAAAGCTGATTGTGATGATTTTGCATTTCTTGGCTTTCTATAGGGTATTTGAACTATAGATGAGAAGGTTTCTCTAGTCCTGGTTGTAGTGAGAGTGCCTTGGGTTTCTTTCTGTCTTGGCATGCTTCTGTTGGAGGTGCTTTCTTTTGTACCTCTTCGTGAAGGACCCATCTGAACTCAGGGCTCCCACAGACTGGGCAGTGTCCAGCCCCCAGGAGCCTCACTAGTCTAGACCATGGGAATGTTGTGTTTATCCTGAAAAATAGAGAGCAACAAACTTTAAACCTTCTCCTTGAGTAAAAGAAAGGAAGCCTGTTCTTTATCCTGCTTTGTTGCAGCAAACCCAGGCTTTCTTCTGCAGAGAAGATAAAATCTCCTATAAGGGGAGAAGGCGAGGGAGTGGAAGTGCTTCCAATTGTTTTCATTCCTAAGCAGGGCTGGCATACCATATGTAACAAAGATTACTAACTCTTAATTCAGGTGGAAAGTCATGCCAGAGACTATTGTGAGAAGAATGCAGTCTTTCCTTCTGAAACCACTGACTTGGAAAACTTAGACACACAAAAAGGTTGACCTTTTGAGGAGTCACAGACATTAACTTTTGATTAAGTACTGTATTTAATTTCACTGAGCATCTAACCCGAGGGCAGGCTCTAGCTTAGTGTACTTTGAAGTCAAATGCCTGGCTGGTCCTATCATGATCAAAACATGCTTTGAGTCCTAGGTATTAGCAAGGCAAATACCTCTGGTGCAAAAGCGGCTTGATCTTGATTTAAGCCCTTCTTGTATGATTTCGAAGGTGTTATTTGGGATACCTCCTTTAGTGTTTTAAAAATAAGGACCCTCATTTATTCTTTTGTCATCTTTTGTTCAATAAATCAAATTCTTAGCTGGCAGAAAAGAGTGAATCTGTTTTAGTTGCCTGAGTTGCCATCCCTGTATTGCCAAGGTTGGACTGGCTTTGGGGTAGCGCACTTGGATTTCCTTGTCAGCCTTGCCTTCTACCCTTCCAAGACTTAAATACTGATTTTAGTGATTATCTTTAGTGCATATTTATATGCATGTAGGGGTGTGTATATATAAAAATATGTTTTGTAATATGTATATTAAATATATACTAAGGCATATTTTAGGTACCAAGCATTGTGTTTAAAGTCCAGCCATTCCTTGTCAATAACGTGGCAGTGGCCTGCCAGATACGTGTCTAGTGAGGCAGATGTTGCTAGAGGAGCTCTTCAATAAAGCTTGCCAAAGGACTAGAAATCATGTTGCTGTGTCTTGGCAGCTTTGATGTGTGTCAGAAGCAGGGTCTCCAGTCTGTGTCTGCTTCTTCATAGCACAAGGACTGGTGTTTTCAGGGTCGCATCAGAGCAGGCTAGGCCAGAAGTGAAAGGTGGTCTGAGCTGATGTGGACTAGCAGGGTGCTAGCCTGATGTTCATTAGCAAGCTTCATAGCTAATGAAATGCCTTATTTGATAGTTCTAAAAATGGATGGGTGCATGACTTAGTGTGTAATTTCACCTCTAAAGGGTACAACTGGGATCAGTTAAGTTGAAGGGCCTCCTTATGCTGATAACTAATGTTGGTTATTCATCTGCTTTAAAATCATGGTAAAATAGTAAAATATCCTAGAAAGGTGACACGGGGTGAACTTCCTTTTCTCTATTCCTTGTACCTCACAGCCTTTTCTTCCCTTCCCAAAATCTACCCAATCTTAAAAATCAACTTGAAGCAAGTTTTTGGTATGTCAGGCTGCAGACCTGTACTCTGGGACTCCCTTTGGATTGCTGTTGCCCTAAGCTCATGGTAACAGTGGTTACAAGGGTTTGGGATCTTGTAATATAAGAAACTAATGCTTGTTGGTAGAGTTGCCTTCATGTAGGCTCTCAAGCCAGCTCTGTTCTATAGGGAGAAGTGTATCTCCTTGAGCGTTTCATGAAAGTATTTGTCTTAACCAGGGAGGCACAGCTGTGAGGGGATGGATGTGCATGGTTGCTTCATGTGGCTCAGCCAACAAGTTGAATTGCAGTTACATGATGGCTTGCAGCAGTGTACTGCTTCCTTGGAGGAAGAAAATCTGTTTCTTCCTTGTTGCCAGGAAGGTCTTATCAGCCTTGGGGTGTAACACAGGCAAAACGATTAGATTCAGAGTTTCTATGTGTTCACTCCAAAATACACTCCCCATTGAATTTCCTTCTGCCAAAGAAAAGCAAGTCAGCCAGGACCAGGTATTGTTGCTCCAGAAATCCTGAGCTTTTGCTGGTGCATGAGGGGAATCATTTAACAATCACAAAACCTACCTCAGCTGTCAGAATCTGCTTTGACAGGCAGTATATTCCTGGGATGGATAAATGACCTCAGGGTTTTCTCCCATCTGGGCTGTGTCGTGGTAGGAGATTCACCCTGGTCAATGTGTGAATTGAAGACTTGCCTTTGTGTGGTACTGAAAGGAAATAGTGAAGTGAGAGAATATTGCTTTTTATTGGGCTGGATATGGGCTGAATTCACACTGGAGATGTCCTGTATTAAATCAGGCAGGATTAGAACTGCTGGAGATGAGGTGAAGTCAGTGCAGATGTGCTGATTCACTCTCCTCTATGTGCAGCATTAATGCCAGTCCTTGTTACCAGACTCAAACCATCTAAGACGACACAAGACTGTGATGCTGAACGTTTTTAGGCAATTGCTGTTTTTGTCAAAACTGTCTGTAGCTTTTCTTCTCCAGTGCAATATGGTAAGTAATGAGCTATTGGAGTAATGTCTGTTTGAAACATCCGTAGCCATATGGTAATGTGGGAGGCGAGGATAAAACAGGGATCAGTCACAAGTGTTTACTTTGAAACGTAGATAAAAAGGCAAGTTTTGAGCTGTAGCTCAGTGACGTGTTGGATCAGGTACTGGAAACAGTGGGTTTTAATTACTTTTTGTGTCTAGTGAACTTTAAAATCCGGAACACTTAAATCCCTTATATATTAGTCCTCCTGATTGCTCTTTTCAAATCTGCGCCATGAAACAACAGGATGATCTGATGGTGTCTTTGAGTGAAGCCGCAGCCAACTAATCCACAGATTTATTAAATCTTATTTTGAGCATCAGCATGAGCTCTGTGCTATTAAAATGGGGAAAACTTTGCTCAGGAAGGTTGGTGAAACAGCCTGGCTGCACTTGCAAGATAACTTCAGAGGTTTGGGGTTGTTTTAAGACCTGTTCGAGAACCCCTGGCAAGTGCTTGGCCAAATAGTTTAATTTTATCCCAAAGAACTGAGGAACTTGGGCTCCTGAGCCACAGCCGGAGGAGGCAGAATCCTCTGGGGTGGGCTATTTTGGTAACTGAAGCGTGTTTGGAAGTGGTAAGTCATAAAAATATCCCTTTAGGGATGAATCCTCATTTGGGATCAGGAAAAGTGCACCGATTATTTTTCCTTAGCTGAGCTTTACACCTGTGCTGTTGACTCCTTTCTTCCTCCTGGAGCAGGAGCCCCAGACCTCAGCTGCCTGCTCCATCTTGGGGTTCCCATGTTGGAAACCGTTGAGGAATGAGGGAAAAGATGCCTTTGCGCAGCCATCAATGAGGTGTTTGGAATCAAGTGGTATTAAGAAAACATTTTGGTTCAACAAAAGACAATGTCCCATGGCCCACAGGCATGTCATGTTTAAAGTGCATCTGCAGATGAATTAGATCAATGATCCTGCTGGGGAGGAGGAGGGTGAATATGTAGGTGAAGAGAGAAATTTACTGCATCAGTGTCTTCCTACAGTTTCCTCTAGGAATATGTTATTGACTGCTGATCACCTAAAGGATGCTTATTCGTTGTTAATAGGAAATTTGTGAAGTGGTTTGATCAGTCTGGAGAAGAGAAGAAGGCTCCAGGAAGATCTTAGAGCAGCTTCCAGTGCCTAAAGGGTCCACCAAGAAGTCTGGAGAGGAGTGTTTTACAAGGAAATGTAGGCATAGGGCAAGGGAGAATGGCTTTAAACTGACAGTGAGGAGGAGGTTGTGGTTAGACATTAGGTAGAAGTTCTTCCCTGTGAGGGTGCTGAGGCGCTGGCACAGGGTGCCCAGAGAAGCTGTGGCTGC
>JAOEHY010030907.1:0-18965 GCA_025447955.1 Psilopsiagon aurifrons
CAGGAGCAGAGGGAAGAAAAAGGGGGAAGTGAGTGAACAAACTGCGTGGCTGATTTATGGCTTAAACCATGACACCATCTCAGGACAGATAGCTGCTTTTCTGAAGTTTAAATTGTAGCACTTGAAGCGTGTAGACTTTGTGAGCCTGTACTGTGTGGAGTAGAGAACAGGCTTGCCAGTGAAAGTAAAAGGAATTTGCAGTTTCTAAGTATATAGTGCTTGCAATAACATTATAAATATTTAATTTCACATCACACTTGCAGTTCCCAGCATGGTTAATATAGATATATTGTCAATCCCCAGCCACTGATTAAGGTGAGCTTGTCTGGAAACTGGTTCATTCCTTTACTGAAAGCCCATTCCCTCCAAAAGTCTGTAGTGAGCTGGTTGTAAAATGTGGGCCCCTGGTTTCCCTCCTAAGCACAAGGAGATTATTCTTGTTATTTCTGCCCTAGCAAAAACTCTCGTGTTTCTGATCTGACTTCCTGATGTGTTTGTTTACCCTGGGCTTGAATAAGTCCTCCACCTTCACAAGTCACAGGCAGAACCACCACGTCTCAGTGTTGCATCTCAATTTCCTTAAATCTGTTGCTGGATTGATGGTGGAATATTTTTTCTTTTTTTTTTTTTTTTTTTTTTTTTTCTGCCAATTTGCTCAGTAAAGCAAGCAGGATTGTAGCAGCAGTAAAACACCACTGAAAATGATGAATGTTTTTCCCTTGCAAGGCAATGTCTATATATACATATTAGAATCCTAAGCAAGCTTTCTTAATCCTTTTCTGCTTGTGTATATCTCAACATTTTTAGAAGTGGTTAGCTATAAAATAATTCTAATAATAAACTGCAATGTTTGAGAAATGAATGCATATTTACATCTGAAGGTTTTTTTATGTAACTATGATAATAAAAAATTGAAATCTACTCTTTGCATTGAATCTGAGCAAAGAGTGAATATGAAAAAGAAGCTGATTTTGCTCTTTAAAGGTTTTGATGTGCCAATGTGGTGGTATGTCAGAGGTGGATGGCAAGATCCGTGAGAATCCAGGTGCAGACACCTTTCTGCAAATTGACAGAAACGTGTCCCTGGAACAGCTCCATCATCATCTCTGCCAGCTGACTTGACACTCCAAGCTGAGAGCCCGGCAGTGGAGATTTTTACTGTGTTAGGTTGCACTCTGGGTCAGATAGTGGCTCAGAAATTTTAACTGCCATGGTCCAGCCCAGCAATTGCCATGGCACCATGTCTGGTGGGGCTCAGCTTGAGTTGTGTTTGCATTGCAAAGCTCTATGGAGACGAAGAATAGAGGTGTTGATGATGAGATGAGTTTTGCCTAAGACCTGAGGACATGGCTTTAGGTTAATATTACACAAGCCTAATAATTCCAGAATCTTTGAATTGTCTTGAATGCAGACTTTGGAACCTGCTGGACCTGCTTTTTCAGGTGTTATTGAAGGAACCCATTGGCTTTGCAGCTGTAATCTTGCAGAATATCCATGTTTCATAAGGAACTGCAGAGTCACAGCTCTCACTAAGTACCCAAACTCTACCGAGGACAAAAAGCTTTAATGCACCAGATTTTTTGAAACCTGCAGGAGCAACACCTTCAGTGAAACCCTGCAACAGGGAATAAAATTTGACTCTTATAAAACTTCACCATCTCTGAAGAGAGCATCATCCTGCCTAATGTCGCAAAACATACTAGTTATCTTTGATGTAATCTTGTGAATTTACAAAGTATGCAAATAGAGGGACATATTCCCCCCAAAACAGTAGGAATCAAGGTGTTTATTTTTTATCCAGTTCATAACATTTCAGTGACAGTATGGCAAAAGGTGCTTTTCTAGACTTTTTCTCAGTTCTTCTTTTGATTTTCTGTCACTTGCGTAACTCCTGCTCCCTACTCTAATCCATGGGAAAGCATGCGTACCCTTGTGATATGACTGATTACCACATGAAGCAATTTTGCTGATATATTTGAGGTTTCCGAACTGCTTTTCATTTGCCCATGCGCTGGGTGGTTATGATACCTGTGGTTTGAGGTCACTATCAGCAGCTACTTTTACAGTTATCAGGCTTTGATAATACATTCTTGAATGTCTTTGTTCAGTGACTTTGTCCAAAGGATTCAGTTGAGCTTTAAGCCAAATATTAAGAGCTCCATTAATTTCACTCTTTTCCAAATGTAGATACACAAATTAATGAGGCAAATGCTGATTGCTCTGAAATCCCTACTGGATGTTTTCTATACATTCCCATACATTACCACTAAGAAAAATTCTGTGAGAATATTTTAAGTCATGCAGTAGTTATTTTAGCAGTGGCTGTTGCAGACTACCCCACCTCATAACAGCAGGGTGGCTAGATGTGTAAGCTTGCATATGAGGAAACAGTTCAGACACATGTGGAGTGAAAACAGTTCTTGCAAAAAGAGCAGAAGAGAGCTGATGTGGCGCCTTGGACTCTTCACAGGGGCAAACCCATGTCAGTTTACTTTGTTTCTTTTCTACAGATAAGCAACTTTTGGGGGAGATTTTATTTCCTCTACTAAAGTTTGTCTATTCAGAGTAGTGTTTCCTAACACAGACCCTGTGCTCATCCTGTGTTCTTTGTCCTTTCTTCTTCAGCATTCCAACATTACTATTTTGGTTCTGTGATTTCCTGACTGTACTATAGTATTATGCATGGATGCCTCCAGTTAAGCTAATGGCGGGTCTTTGGACTATTATTATCATTGTTAATATTGCTATTATTATTCCTCTCAGAAATACAGAGCCCCTTGACAGAGCTAGAGCCCTACAGCAACAGGTATTCTATACACAAATGCACTTATCTCTAGAACACTAGATTATTGCTTTACTAGCAAACTAGAAATCTTTAGTATTTCTTTACCCAGAACTCTTCACTCTTTATTTGCTCTGTAGGAGCTCATTGTCACTGTGTTTTGCTTTTGTACATTATCATCCTCATCTGCTTAAGTCTCCATAGGTATATTTTGCCAGCATTGTCTTTGAACTTCTTTAGGGAGAAGACTAAATGAGAGAGAACAGAAGTATTCTCTGTATAATACCAAGCACAACATTTGACTGAAACTTTGCACTGGGGCTTGTGTGCATGTGGTTGCTGGTCCCTGCAGTCAGCAAACTTCTTACATTTCGTTGTCTAACACAGAAACAAACACCAGCTACATAAAATATTGTAATCAAATACAATGTGGTTTTGCCCTTTGTGAATCAAGTTGAGCTTAGAGCATATCTCCGTTTCCTGTGAACCAAAATGCTTGTGAAATTTTGGATCCAGATGTGAATTCTGTAGCTTAAGCTGACCTGTAGCATTTTAATTACTGCTTATTGCTAGGACCTGATTAGTACATGATGGTCCAAGTGCTGACAGCGACTCATTTCCTGCTTATTGCCAAATGAAATATAGAATCATAGAAATATGCTTCAACAAAAGGCAATGAGGGAGGAAGAAAAGATAGGAAAAGGCCAGTGCACTGCCATTTAATAAGTGGCATTGGACGAAAATATTTTATTCTGGGATCTGTTTACAAGAATGCATGGTCTGTGAAAACTAAGCTGGAGAATCTCCATGTTGAATCTCTCCAGACCAGAGCAGACTGTGAAAGCCAACAACAAATAAACCACAAAACCAGTTTTAGCCTGCCCCCCAAAAGAACCCACTCTGAGACTTGTGACTTAGCACAGAAAGTGCAAAATATATTAGAGTGTCTTTAAAAAATTAAAAAGGCCTATTCTGATTAAAGTGAATCACGCATTCTGTCACTCCTTTGTTTTTCCAGTGAAGCAGATTAGATTTATATGTAGTTTAGAAGAGGGGAAAGGACAGATTCTCTTTCAAACCATTTTGGCTCAGAGTACGGTCTGATGTATCTGTACTTCCTACCAACATTGGATGAAGCTGATATGGCTGCACTTCCTGTTATCAGTGGATGAAACAGTATTTTTTCTACACATGCAAAGAGCTGTTAAAGGTGTTAATTTATCTTTTGCTAGCTTCCAATTGCTCTTTATACTCTTCTGGATTCACTGTTCTTCCTGGAAGTGCATCCTGAAAGTGCTTATGCAGATCATAGGTAGATCTTTATATCTTAAGGCTGCAATAATAGCAAAATATCTTCAGTATATGATAGCTCATTTGTCCTTTGAAGTCAAACAAAAAGGCTCCATTTACTTCAGGAATCTTTGGCTCAGACTCTTAGCACTGATTTACTAATGTCACACTACCAAGCATCCCTTGAGTTTCATGAAAAACAGCTGAAGACTGTTATGTTCATGCTCCTGAACTTACTTAAATGAACACACCACGCGTCATTAAGTCAAGCCTAGCCTGGATTTACTGCTGTGAAAGAATATCTGACAACAATAATGTTGTGTTAAAGCATTTGCATCAAAGGGAAGAATTTTTTAGCTATCACAGAGTTCTCAGATGCAGACCTGCGATTTTAATAGGACCTTATGCATACCATTTTGACTAAAGCTTGCTTAAAGGCTTTATCAATTAGCGGTGTCCCCTTTGGACAGGCACTGGTGACTTTCTGTGATCTTCATTAGAAGAACTGAATCTGAGCTATAGCTGTACTTCTAAATAAGTTTTTAAGTACTTCCTCCACACATTGCCAGACAGCTGCCTTAGGATACAGCCACCCATTATTGTTTAGAGGACCTTTAATGAGGGCAACTCAGAGCAGACAGCAGTTTTAAAGAATATTTACTCTAAGACATAAGTGGTGACAAAGTGCATATCGCTGTCATAGGCATTGAACTGGCTCTTGGGAGAAAATAACTGGGGTATGTCAGAGTTTGGCTTCAGGACCTCCCTCTAGCAATTTTGATGATGTTGCCTCTCATGAAAATGACTGTTTCCCTGGCTGTACAAGAGCAAATTTAGTGACAGGTTTCAGGAGTAACAGAAGAATCAACTCTTTTCCATTCTAACTTCAAAACAGGACTTTGAATGCTAATCTACTTAATGAAACACTGTGGTTTTGTCCATGCACAGATGTAAGGAAATGAAAAACAATTGAGAAATATTCAAAAGCCATTAATTTTCACTTTTATAACATAACTTCTACAATGCTATCTTCTAAAGCATAAGGAAATATTTACTAAGAGTGACCTAATTCCAGTTCAGAAATGCACTTCGTGCTTGTGATCGTGCTTGTGTGAAACATAAAAATACTCCAAATTAGGCTGCAAAAAAAAATACTCCAAAATTAGGTTGCAAACACAAGGTTCTTTGTGTAAATCAGGCTCATAGTTTTGTGATATGATTTCCTATCATGACTTTGTCACTTTTATCAAGTAAAGAGTGTTTACTGTAAATTTGGGTGTTTGTGATAACTTAGCAATGATCGTCAAACTTCGTTTTGTAAAGAGGGAACTTGGTTTATATCCTACTTTATTTTTTATTATTTTATTCTTTATTTATCATGCAGTGAATATTTTTTTAAAAAATCACTCTTTTGACCTCTGTCTTCCTGTCAGTGTGGATTAATGAAACCCTGCTATATCATGGGGATTGTCATGTAGATTGCCACAGAACTTCTGTTACAGGTATGAAATGAACACTTTGCCTCTGCCTCTGAGTGATACACAGCAAAGGGGGTTGCTCATATTACTTATATTCCTTCCTCAAGAAGAACTTTTATTTTTATTTGGTTTTATCAGAATGTCTTGGGGACAGATGACACATAGGGCTATCACTCCCGATGAAATTGAGTTCTGCAGCAGTATTGGGCATTTGGGATTTATTCTCTTTGTTAAGCAGTTTCTGTAGAGAGTCTGCATCCTGAATCTGACAAAACACTAAAGGGAAAAGCATAAAGGCTTGCGAAGTGTTGGAATGGAGTTTCAGCTGCCTTGAGCTGAACAAAGTTCCTAACAGATGAAAAACATTTTTGTTCACTTGAGATAACTGCAAGGCAGCCAAATGATTGCATTCAAACTTTCCAAAGCTTGCAAAGATTTGCTTCAGAGTCAAAGCCAAACATCAGTAACTGCTGCCCAGAAGGGATATTGTTGTTTGGAAAGAGAGAGACGGCTACAACTGATCGTAGTGCTGAGGATGGAAATTCCATACCAACCTTATCTTCAGCATCATGCTTTTGCAGCACTCTCACAAGCTCCACCACTGCTGAAGCAGCAATCCAGGAGCAGCAGACCTACCTTTATGATGTAGTGAACTGCCCAACAAAAAATGTATTGAATTCATGTATCAAGAAACATGTAGCCTAGTAAGGAGGTAGCCTGCAGAAGAAAAAGAAGTTGTCCTTACAAAAAAACAGTTCCATACAAAAAATACATGTATACTACATAAAAGCCTGCAATTACTATTTTTTTTATTTGAAACACTCTGTGACCAAACAAGATGTCTTGCCAGAGTTAAACACAGGTTAGCCTTTACCAAATGGCAGTGAATACTTGGCTACCAACAGAGAATTTGAACCTTCAAGTCTTGGCCTACAGCATTTTATTTTTGTGTGTTATGTTGTTAATGAGATTTCTTCTGTTCTTTTAAAAACATTTGCTTTTGGAATCAGAACTAAACTTTCCAAGGAGCTCTCATAAATTTGAAAGAAACAGGTAGCATCTGCAGAAGCAAGTTAGCATAGGAAGTGCCTTTAGTATTTGTCTGATTCAAGATATGGTTCCAGTATGCCTGTGGAGAACACAAGATGTCAGACATGCAATATTTGGTTTTTAACCTTACTTAAAGGCACTGACATTTCTCTGTCCAACTTTCCTCAGGAAGGCTTTCCTGAAGACCAAGTATAATATTCCCTTGCTGACATTTTTAATGGGAGAAGGAATTACCATTAGAAAACAGACCAAAAAGCCACTCCCACCCTGAAAACAGTGCTTTTTCTGTAGTGCTGCTACTATGTGTATGGATTTCACTTACCACTAACCAAAGTGTTCCTTTTCTAAGAGGAGGACTGACTCTTGTAAAGGACTAGGAAGATTCTGGGCATCTGGAGTCTCTCCTCTCTGCCAGCTCTTCAGTTAAATATTGTTGCAGGCAGCCTGATGTGTGTAGGGGGATAACAAGCAGATGGCTTTCAAATCCCATGTGAAGTTTCTGTAACTGTCATTTAAAAGAAAAGACCTTTGACTTGTGCACCAGGCAAGTCTGAACTAAAACCACAGGGAAAGAGTAAATATGATCCTCCTTGTACCTTTTTAGAGCCTCTTTTCTGTCCATAACTGCTCTTTAAATGTAAATAAACACTGTTCTCTTAATATGTGAATTTCTGCCCTAAGAACACTCTTAAGGATTGCACAAATATTACCTCAGTGTATTTTCAGACATTATTAAAACAAATTACTGCAGTACATCTAAGGCCCATTCATTCATTCATAATGGTGTGCAATGTCCTGTGCAATGTCCCTGAGGTATGCCAGAAACAACCACTCTGTTATAAGCTTACACAATGAGTTATTTAAAATTGATTTATTTTGTTAATATTGTATAATGGATCCCAGGAGGAGACGAAAACAAACAGATCAGAGCTGATTTTGCCTCCAGGTTATCCCCTCAGTCAAGGCAGTAACTCTTGGGGCTAGAACTCGCAGCGACAGAAAGATGCTGCTTTGTGCATTGTGTATCTTTTTCTCCCTGCATCCCTTTGAACCTCACAGCATTCATGTGCCTCAGGTCTTAAACCACCGCAGGCCTGCATTGTACAGCTTGGCCCATGGTCTCCAGATTTGCTGAACTGTACCTGGCAGAAGTCTAAAGGGTCTTGGTACACACAGCTATGGTTTAAACCACCCATTTAAACAGCTCCCCTGTTCTTGGGTTCCTTTAGTCTTGGGCCACCCATTGGCACAAGCTAAAACTGTCCAAAGGAAAAATCTCCAACAGCTGAGGATTCCCAGTGGGCAGAGACAACCAGTTTGTTCCCCCTTTTATATTCTCTGTATGGAATACACAAAACGTGATCTAGAACACAAAGGTCTATATTGGTTTTGGCTCAGCTTAGAGTTTCATGTCAGATAGAAAATTTGGAGCCATGTTCCAATTTGACTCCCAAAGGGAGTTTTAAGATCTGGAAATATTTCTCTTCCCCTTAAAACCATTGTTTGTGTGATCATGACTCTCTAATATTAGTTTCCATTTTCCTGCCATATGCAGGTTTCTGTAGACTTTAATGTGCAGCTCGGTGGTATGACTATGTAATAGATTTCTCTTGACACATGAGCAGTCATTTCTAACCTTGCTGCTGTGAAGCAGGGAACAAACAATACGTTGTTTGTTTTGTTTTGTTTTTTTTTTTTTTTTTTTCAGAAACACAGCAGGATGTTGGAAACAGAATGGGAGCAATGTGTTGTGTCATGCCCACGTACACTCTGAAGTCCTGTGAATGCTCTCAAACAAGATTTATTAAGCCAGTTGAATATGGCTCACTAGAGACAAGTGGCTAAGAATATCACTTACTAAGTGATATAACTTACTGTTACATTAGCTGCCATCACTACTGCCATAGTGCCTTCTGGCTGCAGCCACTGATAAAGAGCCTACTGTAGTGGGAGCTGCTTTGCGCACAAAGCAGTATGTATCATACATATTGTTCCCCATCACAGGAGAGCTGTAAATGGACTGTCAGATCTTTGCTCTAAATCTAAAATTCACACCTGAGAGCTACTTGACTCATGATATAGTGCAGCCCCAAAAGAATAAATCCCTGGGATTTTGTCGCATGGCTGTGCTTTTCTCTACAAGCACAATTTCAAATAATCCCAAAGGAGCAGGAGTTGGCTGGCCTGAAATATGATGGGTTTCTCAGAGCCAAGTAGCTCCCTATCTAAAAGAAAATGACAAGTTTTTGCTCATATTCCTGGACCCCCGAGTCTTCAGTGGATAACAAGAACTTAAATCCCTTGGCAACAGTCTAGGAATCTGTCCAATGAAACAGTTACATTACTTCCAAACAAGATGAAGCCAGGGAAAGGATACATTTCTGATTTCTTAATGCCTAGTTTAACTGTTGCTACTTTAAATGATATGTTTGGAGTTCAGATTTAGGCTTGATTCAAATCTCTGAGGACTGAGCTGTAAAGGCCTAGTTGTCCATACATCTCTTGGGTAGCTGTATTAAGCTTATGCACATTAGACTGGGTATGGCTGATGCAACTTTGACCCTAGAACACGCTTACACCTGTAGCTGGCATTGGATGTTTCTCTGGGAAGCTGGTAAAAAGAGGCTTTGTTCAACAGTTTTCTTGTCACTGGGGTTCATTTTATCTCAGAGATTGCAAACATGTCTGTGCTGTCTCTGTGGAAGAGGAGCAAGCTCTAGAAATTACTTTGCTATGAGTGTACTGCCTACCCTGTATCTGTTTAATCTATTGCCTTCCATGTAAGGTTAATACACCACTTTATCACTCCAGGTGCTACCAATAATGATGGGGACCTGAACCTGTGTCATCAGTTTCCAGCTTCCAGTGAACCAAGGTTGAATGTCACAGTGCGTCTCTCATTAGACTACAGAATGCCCCAAGCTTCCTGTTTTTGCGAGTTTTCTTCTATCTTCTGTGATGACTCTGCTTCTCTCCTATAGCCAGATACTAATATCTCCACTTGATTCAGGAGAATCCTCCAGTGAAAGAACCAAGCTCTCAGTGGGTGAATTGCTAACCTGTAATTCTGCCTTGTAAAGGGGGGCAAAATATTTTGGATTAAATCAGAACTATTTTCTTCTGCATCCTGATATATCTGTGCTTCAAACTTGGAGTTAACTCCCTTTGAGCTGATATAAATATGTTTCAAATAATTTATTGTAAGTCTGCCTCTGCTTTGGCAATGGCAAGCAGTAAACTTGATAGGAGCTTGACTATATGAGAGCTGATGACACTGACAAACACTTCTGAACGGGGTATATGCAGAGAAGGCCCAGACAGCATCTGCGCACTTACAAGCTGTTGGGGATCTCTGCATAGTCTGAGGTCTGCCTAGCCCTAGTTAGAGCCTTACAGTTTGTTTCAGTTAAGATCTTCCTTGCATGGGCGCAAGGGCCCTGATTCACTAATACTATTGCAAGCTCCCAATGCAGATGTGTCATGCTATGCTGACAATGGCTTCATTCTTAGGGCCCTGCCTATTACAAGATGACTTTTCTTTTATATATTACTGATGGGTATAAAACTCACTGTGTTGTTTAAGTTGCAAGTTGTTGCAAGGTCCTTTTGAACAAAAGGAACAAAGTACAAAAGGAATGAGGTAAAAAGGACTGAAAGTATACTTTCTCCCACACCATGCCTATTTCGACTATTCAGATTGTAAACTCTACAAGCAAGAGGCTTTTCTGCATGATTTCTTAAGGTCCTTTCCAACCCTAACTATTCTATGATCCTATGATTTTCACTAGGATCTCCCAAGTTTCTCAGTATTGCAGTTAAATAAAGCAATCTTTCATGCATACATTTAGAAATATATACATAGCACAAATCTGTTTTGTAAACATCAACTTAGGATTCTGCTTTTTTTGTTCAGAGCTTTTTAATAAGGCAATCCTTTGGTAAAGTTTGAAAGCACATGGAATTTCCAATAACAGACAAACCCCAGAGAGATAACAGAGCAGAGACAGGGGCAGAAAAAAAAGGCAAATAATGAAGTTTATAAGTGGAGTATGGGTTGGATTTCAAAAGCAAATGGAATAAACTTAAGCAAAACAGCATGTATTCCAAATTGGAATCAGCTATAATATTATGAGAAATCTGTGTACCGCCTATTGTGAATATTTATACTTTTGAATTTCCTTAGTAAACTGCCAGATATGATTCCCCAAAGAACTTTATTTACTTGTTTTATGTTTTAGCCAATCTGCCCTTCAATTCCCCTGTGGGATCAAATTCTCACATTACTGAAACATGGGGTTCTTGTATTGCAGATTAAGGGGAAGTGCATTTTGTATACAGCATCATCTATTAACACATCTATTAAGCAGAACTTAGTGACTAAAATTCGACTTTTAATAGGGGATTAAAATCTGGATATGATGCCAGAAAAAGTGCCATAAGCCTCCCTGGAATTAAAATCCACTGCTTGCCCTCACACAAGTAACTTCTGCACTATCTTCTCTGTCCTAAATTGCTGCCTGTACCTCAACACTTCAAAGGGAGAACTTCATGCACCCAGAGATCAGGGAATTATTAGTGCAGAAATTACTCAGATTTATATTTAACTTCCTGTTCTGCCCCAGCATACCTGTGATCATTAAATTCCTGACAATATGCAGTTTATTGATCTGTCTTGCTCAAGCTGACTGGACAGACCCTGAATTCTGTCCTTCCAAACTACCTGAGTTATTGTATATCTGTAATTAATTCTTGTCCCATCTTTCATGTCTTAAATTCCATCTACTGCCTACTCGCCCCACTCCACAGTAGGAATACAGTGAGACTTACATACCTTTGATTTAGCATCCTTGATACCTACCCAAGAAAAGTCCTTATAACAACTTAGGTTGTTAGTTTTGCTTTGAGCTTTTAAATGGAAAACACAGTATTAACTTAAATGGGAGAAGATTTGCATTTGTTTCTACAGGATATTGCAATGGAAATGGAAGCTATCAGTGAAGTGGATATAAGCTCACAGAGTAAGTAACTTAAAGTGAGCTTTCACAGTGCATTCATGTATCTCACACCCTGTTGAAAATCTGAAATTTGATGCAGGAAGGTGTAGCTGGGCATTATTGTATTATTGTAATATAGGTATTGATTATGCTGCCACTATTGCATGTGCTTTTCAACATTGCTGATAACATCTTGGTCTGTCATGTTTGGCGTGTCTGTTTAAATTCTAATTTCTCTAGGTTAAGGACTGTCTACAGCTCCCTATTTGTATAGCAATTACTAAATACTTGTCCATCATGGTTAGCCCTTAGACATTACAGTAATAAACAAGGGTAATAAGAAAGCAGTTAGGAACCTTCAAACACCTCAGATT
Source organism: Psilopsiagon aurifrons (assembly GCA_025447955.1). Taxonomy (NCBI): domain Eukaryota; kingdom Metazoa; phylum Chordata; class Aves; order Psittaciformes; family Psittacidae; genus Psilopsiagon; species Psilopsiagon aurifrons. The sequence goes on from JAOEHY010030907.1 coordinate 11,969, forward strand.
TGAGCCAGCAGCATGAAAGCAAGGCCTCATTATTGCTTGTGCCATTCTTTCAGTCTTTTGAAGGCAAGCTCTTGAACAGCGCAAGTCATTTTCCCCTTCTCCTTCACAGTGATCCTCTCCCCCTTTTTTCTTTATATAGTTAAAAAGCAGGTAAGACAATAACCTTAAAAGCTCTTGGGAAGAGTTTGTCTCCTGACCCCCTCAAGGTCCTGACAGCAACACAGGAATGGAAAGTGAAAAAAAGAGTTTCTAGTTTGGCAAGAAAATTCAGATCAAAACAGCGGCAATTGCAGAGATTGTATTTGGTCTATTGTCCTGCAGAGGTAAGGATTGGTCAGTGGCTCTTTTTGATTTCACTGCCCTCTGTGTAAGCTGCCAAAGTAAGCATGTTTTGGTTGAAAGTCTGAAACAGGGAAAGAAAATTGCTGTCAAAAAAAGTTTTGGTGTCCACCTCCAGACCAATAGCTTTCTTTTAATCTTTATCCGGCGCATGAGAAATACAATCCTCCTACATTACAAGCAATCAAGTGAGCATATGTTGGACTCTATGTGATTTGAGATTTGCCCCCTTTATAGGATGAATAAGGTTCATGGAATCTGGTTATAAGCTGAAAAGTCACCACGGAAATCTTTACGAACTTTCTCTCCTTCTTAACCCAAATTAACTTGTTCCTTCCTAGATATTTTTTTCCTTCTTTCATGATATGTGAGGAGTAAAGCAAAGAGGACAGATCTGTATCTGGAATAGCATCTAACAATTCTTCCAAGTTGTCCTTCTGCATTTTGGTCTCTTTCACTGTCGTGTGGTCAGTCTAAGCGATGTTATGTGTCCTGCTGTATGGTTACAGATATAAACTATAAAAAGGAAAATGATGTTTACTTCTGGCTGGTGCAGTAGAGCTTGAAATGGTTACTAAGAGCAGATGACAGACAACCAAAATCTCAACACTGTGCACTGGATTTGCAGGTTTTTGCCTGTTTGGGTTTTTTTTTTATATTATTAAATCCACCCTCCCCCTCCTGCATACACGTGGCAGTGTTTGCAGATTTTCAGCCTTGGGAGTGTTAGCAGCTGCGGCTTGTGTAACCTTTCCTCTTTAAGGCATGAGCTCACCAGCTTGTACAGCTAAACCACTGCTGAGCAATGGTCAGTGTGAAGTGGGGAGACCATAGGAAAAAAAACATGCAAACAAAACACGCAGTGTCCTGTGGAAAGTATTTCCCAATAAAAAGACAAAAGACAGTGATTCATTTACTGCTAGGTGACATATTAAATCAAATACCAAATGACATTGTTAGTTTTTCCCTAAAAACTCAGTATTATTCTCTGTGAAGGTGTTATACACCCTTCTATGATGTGGTGCAAACATGAGGGGTGAAGGACAACTTGCCCATCTAAACTAATTTTGGCAGTTTCAGTTTGATGTTACAATCTTCACTTTCTATTATGTAACTCCTCAATAAATTTGCAGTTTTCACAGCTTTCTCTGTTTGGGCTCTCAAAGGCTGCCACACTTTGATGATACAGCGAATGCTTAGTTTTTACACAGTATCTATCATAAGTAGAAGACCGTGCACTTTCCAGATTAGGTCAGTATCATTTTTTTTATCACGATTTTTCCTTACTCTCACAGTTGATCTGTCCTGATTTTTGAATAGGCAAAATGTAGTTCTTGGTGACTGCATGCAAATCACTGCATCCGTATGTCCCTTCATATCTTTATCTATTTAAAATATTGATGATATTTCAGAGGGGATTAATTAGGTTAAATTTGTAAGTGATGGTGAAGTGTCATTAAGATCTTTGTGTAGGAAGTGTTTACTGACAGGCACAACAATATCATTGCTCTGCTACGGTATGCTGGACTGCTCTTCAAATACTGATACCAAGCCCAGAGAGCCGTAGCTCCCTGATTGCATCAGCCTCAATGGATCAACGAAGTAATGAGAGATATTTTTAAAAAGTTCACTTTTCATCATCTCCCATGCTGCTCTTCTGTGGTATTGGCACCCCCTACGTTTGCAGCATCCTTTTGGTTTTTATATTCCCTACATCAGATTCCACCTAGATAGCAGGCTTGTAATGTTGCTTTCCTGCAGTGTGGGTCCTGGAGCTGGAAAGATGCAGCTGCACTGCACTGCAACCAGTGGTAAACACTCCCAAAAAACATGTTTCTGTAGTCATTCGTCTATAAGCCACCATCACATAACCTCTCCTGAGGCTCCTACTGTAGATCTATGCTGGTCCTACTAGCACCAGGTCTAGCTAGCCCAGATATCCCTGTTCTTTGCTGGGATCTCACACCCACCCACTTCTCTTTCCTGAAACAGCATACTAAGGAGCATGATGGATCACACAAGTCCACACCCAGACACCTGTTTGATTTGTGTTTGGATAAATAGCTCTTCACATCACACAGGTTTGCATGAACATCTTCAGACTCTTGCAATGTGTCTTTAATTTGACTTGATAGAGGAGCCTTATTTTGGCAGTTCTCCATTGCTGATGGTGTTCAAGGCCAGGTTGGACATAGCCTTGGGTGATATGGTTTAGTGGGAGGTATCCCTGCCCATGGCAGGGGGTTGGAACTAGATGATATTAAGGTCCTTTCCAACCCTAAGTATTCTATGATTCTATAATTTTCATCAGCATTTCAGTATTGAGAGGTCTGAGTGCTTACAGGGAGAAAAAAAGAAGAAATGGGTGTGCTGAACTGAGGATGGGGAGTGGTTACTCACCAGAAATGTGAAAGGGATTAAGGCATGTGACCGTGATGGGATGAAAGCTTTGAAAAAGTATTTGGTTCTTAATTTTCCCTGTGAGACAGCCATAAAGGTACAGGGGAAGAGGCAAAGGGTTGGTGAAAATAAATGTTCCTGACAGGTGTATATGCCTCTGTTTCGCTGTGATCAGAAATTCTTGGCCATGTTTCATTGTGTTATCTCAAGAAAGGCCCTGCGAAGCAGAGCAGTAATACATATGAAAGGCAGTGCCAGTGTCAACTCTCCTTAGTTTACAAGCTCCTCCCCAGCTTAGTTTTTCATGGAAGCTTAAAGTGTGGCCACTCTTGCTTTTTACACTGTGCTTTCCTCCAGGTTTTGATCACTGTTACCCACCAGGCTTATATTCAATGATCTCTCACCCATTTCCTGTTCCTCTCCCCAAAATGAAAGATGGAGATTAAGCTTGATGTAAACTCTCATGTGATGCCAAATGATCCCTTAAAAGGATCCCACCTTGATAAAAGCTGTGTAATTTTCTGGGTTCTAGATGATGGGTATAAAGGGAGAAGAGTAGGAAATTTGGACAAAGCTGACTTCAGAGTTTATTTTGTCTAGAATATAAGGACCAGTTTTCAAAACAGAGTACTGACCAAAGCAGATGGTATTCTGCTCTGCTGCTTTCCATTCTGAGGCCAGGGGTCTGTGGAAGTGAGGGAGTGGCCTTTACAGAAGACGTAGGACATCTCCTAAGGTTTCTACTGCAGATCTGTAGATTTGGTCCTACCAGCACCAGGATTAAGTAGGCCAGACATCCCTGTCCATTGCTGCCTCTCTGCTGAGGTCTCACACACGCCTACTTTCAGTCTTTAAACAGCAGCCCAGGAAGTAAGGAGACTGTGGGGGCTGCTGGAGGGAATTAGCTGCTCTGTGAGACCCCAGGTAGTAGATAGATTTTGATTCCTTTAAGAAGAGGAGAAGAATGATCCCTCCCAATGAGAAGGTGGAGTGCTGAAAAAGGAGAGGAACTCCTGTCTAACTGCAGTTCTTTTAATTCTTATTCAGTCCCTCATCTTCTTCCCAATTTGCCTTTTTCTACCCCAGCCCTAGATATCCTACTGGCTTTTCCCCATTCTCTTCTCCATATCCTCAGAACCAGCTTGGTGTTGCACATTTGAGTGTTGTATATAACATGGAGATATCTCCAACAGTTTCTGAACAAGCTTCTTGGTGTGTAGTGTGTTGGTTTTGTTCATTTTCCTTAGAACTGCATTACTGCTCAATGGTGTCATGCATGGAAAGCTGCCTTTTTTTGTGAGAACATCCTGTCACAAATGAAGTTCCACATGTAAGAAAATGAGTCACTAGAATCCCAAATCTAATAAGAGAGTGTGTGGAGAACTGATGCTTCTCCTCTGGCAGTATTTTTCATAGGGTGAGATGAAACTGTCATCTAGTGGTCATAATAGGTGTTCCTGAATTACCATTTTCATTTGGATATAGCTGGAATGTTTCTTGTGGATGTATTATCTAAAAATGCGAACCTAAATATATATATATAGAGAGAGACTTATATATAGACATATATATATCTGAGGGGCTGTGAAGGAAAAAAACCCAGAATCATTGATGAGGAGTTAACAGATATATGACTTAGTGCTGTAAACCCCCTTTTTTTCTCTCTCCCACAATTTGCCACAGTGAGATTATCTCCTTGTGCTTTACTGAAGAGCTGTGGGAGGCTGAAGATCAGGATAACTGAAGCTAAAATAGGACATCAAAAGAATTTCTCTTGTTAGACAGTTTGATCAGTGTAATTAGCAGTAATTCCAGTGTGCCCACACCCTAAGAAATGTCATTTTTATTGAACAGGTGTCACCGCAGAAGTTAAGAAAGGACATTGAAGAAAAGTAATGAGGTACCTTTCTGGAGGTTTATCCAGTTTCCTAACCAAGGAGTGTCCCATCTGAGGTAAATGATAAAAGGCACAAGGTGAACTATTTTTAAACTTAACTTGTTGTCAATGATAGTTGGCATCTCTAGTCAGAGAGAAATGTTTTCTGAATAGTGAATGCAAGGGAGCACAGGTTAGGCTATGGAAGCCTTTTTTACGTATTCACTAGTGAAATATATTCAGTAGTGAAAATTCTTTGCATAGTATTTTCTGTGAACAGGTTTTGGTCTGACTGCATAGTTCTTGCTATGCAAATGTATTTTTTGAGCTTTCTTTCTAGTTATGACTAAATGCATTGCACACTTTTCTTTACCTGCCAGTTAATATGAATCAGTTTTTACTCTGCTCATAAAGATTTTAGATTTTTTTTAGTATTTCTTTTAATAAATGTTGGGGTTTTTTAGATTGTTTGGTTTTTTAAAACCCATTTCTTTAGCATTCCCTTGCCAATGCTCTTGTTCTCTAGATTTGCATGAGGAAATTAGTTTTTATGATGGAGTCCTTGCTATATATCGAGGTAGGTGACTATGTCAGTGCTCATGTGGAAGTCATCCAGCTCTAATTTCTATTGCCAATAGGATGAAAATAGAAGCTACTGTAGTCATTTTAATTCAAAATAGGAAGTAAACTGGGCAGAACTTACCGAGCAATTACACACTGAACCTGAAGGGTTCAGTGGACAGCTATGGTGGGCAGCAGGATAAGTAGTAAACTACAAATATGAGTAGGTGATGCTGGCAGGAGAATGTAGTTGTAAGTAAGTCCTAAAACTTACTGGGATGCAGAGAAAGGGTAATATTTGAAACACCACTTTTAATGGATCTGTTGTTAGGAAAGCTGTTTGAAGCAGGTAAGTGATGATATAATGACCTTTCTGCTGCACTTTCCAATTTGATGAAATCTTATATGTTACTGTAATGGGTGATGAAGGGCTTGACTTTGTTCCCGTGAAATAATTTCTGGTGAAGGAGGCCCAAGAATTGATGTTTGTACAGAAGCTAAGTTCAGTCTCAGGATTTGTAATGCATGCATTTTTTAGCACTGCCAGTGCCATCTTAGTCTGAAGGAGGCCTGCTGCACTTCAGCAAGCAGCTGCTCTGCGAATGCACAATAGCACAGAATCTGCTGTCTTGATGCGAGCTTGGTGCTCAGGACTCTCTATAGTCATAAGATAAATGTGTTTACAGCTGCCGGATTAGAGCTGGAATGGCAGTCGTAGATTGTCAAGAGACTGGAATGTGTGTGTGAAGATAAAATGTGTCAGCAAAGGCAGGAGATACAAATTCAGCAAAATTAAATGTTTCAGCAAGAGGTAGCTTCGGTAGATGTGGTCACAGACAAACCCTTTCTTTGTGGGAGGAGCTAAAAAGCGGCCGACTTTCTTCCTGTGACTTTGCAACATGCTGGGGAGTTGACTGTCTCTGACCACTAAGAGACAGTCAACACAGCACTTTTGCCTGGAGGGTGACCGCGGAACAATAGCAGCACATTGCAAAGAGAAGTAGCAAGTACCCTGATGGAGAAAGAAAAGTGCAGGAAGCGACTTTCTCCTCTAGACCTTCTGTACTGATAGAGACAAAGAGCTAACATGTATATGTGTGTATACATAAAACTCAACTCATATTATTTATCACAGTCACAAACCAAAATCTTGTTTTCTGCCCATAGCAGGCCTGAATGTGGAACAAAGTAGCAAACCGGAAATAACCAACCAGTTAGCAACTTAGGAACACCCAGCTCTGAAACACCTGATCTAGTCCAGGGTAATAGGTCTGTAAAGGATTATAAAACCCTACAACCTACACAGCAGGTTAGGAGATAGTATGTTTCTGTAAATATAACATATTGCATATAAACTGACAAGAATTTACTTTCAAGAGCTGCTGTCTCTTGAGATGAACCCCACTTTATGATCACTGAACAACAGAAATGACTTTCTAGTCCACAGAAAAAAGTCTAAGAACTGATGGCACTCTGGTTTGGAGTGGGAGAAAGGACATTGGACGCTGTTACACTTATTTTAAGTGGTGAATTTCAGAGGATTATGACTAAGTTGACTCTCTTCCTTGGTAACTCACTGGAAGCTGAGGTTCCTTTAAACTTGTTTGTAGTTGATTTATGTTAATCTTTGATCCCTTCTATTCTAACATGACATACAGAAATGGAGAAAAGCAATACTCGCATGCTGAGTGCACCTGCACAAAAGTGGCTGCTAGAGTGAGAATAAAAGACAGGCTAGGGGCAGCGTGGGCCCCCTCCAGAAGCTATCAGGAGAACTGGCTACCCTGGATTTGGAGAAGGCTGAGGTTCTTAATGACTTCT
>JAOEHY010030910.1:0-60919 GCA_025447955.1 Psilopsiagon aurifrons
AGGCACTGGAATGGGTTGCCCATGGAAGTTGTGAATGCTCCATCCCTGGCGGTGTTCAAGGCCAGGTTGGACAGAGCTTTGGGTGACGTGGTTTAGTGGGAGGTGTCCCTGCCCATGGCAGGGGGGTTTGGAACTTGATGATTCTAATGTCCTTTCCAACCCCAACTATTCTGTGGTTGTATGGTTCTATATTCATCTTAAAACATCTTGGCTTGACATGGGGTCATCTGAGCTTACGATGAATGAATAATTATTTGACTTTCAGTACTATGGCTGACATCTGCTAAGCAGGGAGATCTATCACAGCTGACAATGTGCAAGGGCTGCCTTTAGGGTATAATCTGTACATTCTGCTGTATTTAAGGATGGTAATCTAAATTCAAATTGGAGTTCCGTCAACTAAACAGCTTCTCAGATAATAAAATGCATGTAAGGTGTTTACTAAGGGGATCTCAGCAATATTGGACTGTTCTATTTCTAGTAGCATACAAGGCAGAAGATGCAAAGCATTTTAATGTTTCAGCAGACTGCAAAATCCATTTTATCTGATAATGTAGCACTTCGCCTGAAACTGCCCCGAGCACATGGAAAGAGAAATTTCCCTTTAGCTGTGATCTGGCTACACATGTCTGGCCTATTCTAGTTTAACTAGAAACAAAGTGTGAATAAAACCAACCTGCACAAAATTAGAAAAGAAAGAAATTCATATATATTCTGAGCCTTAATTAAAAAAAAAAATAAAAAATTGAGCAAACCCTCTTACGATGAACATAGCTTTCCCTATCTGGCAAACACTGACATCTATGTATTTCTTATTCCTATTAGCATTGTATATGCTTAAAGGTTTGTTATAAGTCTGTAAAACACTGCATGCAAACCATTGCCTTGCATGGATAATAGAATGAATATTGGCAATAGCTATTGCTAGTCAAGCACCAATAGCACTCCACTCTGCTCTGATGCCTTTAGTAGGAACTAGACCTTTAAAAACACCTCTCTCTGGGAAAGTTCACTCACTTAATTCATTTGGGTATGGCTTTCTATTTTCTCTATTGGTATGGCTTGCAAGCACTTGCTAAAAGCCATTAAAGGCCGTACCTGATAATTTTCTCTCACTTGCTGAGCAAGTTTAGGATATTAGTTCAGTCTAAATGTCAAGTTGAAAGAACTGACTTTCACATCATTTCAACATGGCCTTTCTGCATCAATCTTTAAGCTCTTCATGAAGAGAATTTGTAGCTGTGGTTGGCAGTCTGCCCTTGGCCTTTTGTTAATTGCATGCTACTCTTGGGAGCCTTTTCTTTTTGCATGTTTTCTTTCACTGTTCAGCAGTGAAAAAGCTCTTCTGCCCTGCTCATGCTTCTTTGCTTCAAGATGGTCAAGGCTCAGTAGGTGCTTAGTCATGTCAGCCTGGCACATTTTGGATTTCTCAATATAAAACTAAATGGATTTGCTTTGAGCTCCATTGCTTGCTGAGTAAGTTCAGGTTGTTAATTCAGTCTAAATGTCAAGTCAAAAGAAATACGATTCCAGCCTGCTGACTCATCATGTTAACTCAGTATACTTTTTACTTTGACCTTTCCTTACTGAGGTGCAGGTATTGCTCAATTAGTTTTGGTCTTTCCAGAAGAATGGTGGGATTTTATAAGACTGCATCATCGTTTTACCTTTTGAGGTGATAAAATTCACATTGGACAGGCTTCATTCTGACTCTAACTATATCCGTCCCTACTTACTCATTGTATTCTGAAGGATTCTTCTGTTACAAAACTCAGAAATGAAAGCAATGCTCAAAAACTAGCTGAATATCCACATTTAGCAAATACTGACTTGAAGGCATCTGGGCTTATAGTGAATCATTGATAGAATAGCCTGTGTCTTGGTACTAACTGTCCAAGATATATTGAGACCTTTGAAATTGGAATTGGAAAGTAATCTAGAGAATCATTTGAAATACCTCTGTTGCTTTTCCTGTATGTAATTGTCAAAAAATAAAAATAAAAATAAAAAAGCTTATCTAGAGCAAAATTAAGCTGGAAAAAATATAGTAGTAATTATTAAAATATTATTCCACTTCCTTGGAAGATAAAGGACATGTTTTACAATTGAGAATATTATCAATCTGCAGATTGAGAGGGTGGAAACAAAGGTCTAACCACTTGCCATGTTCAGGGATGCAGAAACTCAGGTGTGGTAATGCTGGAGGAGAACAGAGTTTACAAGGACTACGAGGGCAGTTGAGGTGAAATTCTTAGTGCAGAGAAAAGTAACTGCAGCATGTATCATAAATACATGTACATATATGATGAAGGGTTCTCAGGTATCACTCTTCAAAAGGATCCTGGAGTTAGCTTGAGTAATTTAATGAAAAATTCAGTTCTTTGCTCAGGAAAATGAAAACAATAGGGGAGATGTTCGAAAGTACTAGGAAAGAGGATGAGAAAAGCATCCCCAATGTTGTTTTACCATTGTATAAGCTTAAGCTTGAACTTGAACTTGCCTTGTCTAGTGAAAGATGTCTCTGCTCATGGCAGAGGAATTGGAACTTGATGATCCTAAGATCCTTTCCAACCCAGATCATTCAGTGATTCTATGAATATTGCAAGGAATTCTGTTCATCTATTTGAAAAGGACATGAGAGAAACAGAAAAGGCACAAAAAAGAGTAACAAGTACTGTTAGAGCTACAGAAGTAGCTTTCAAGGAAGGATTAAACAGTGAGAGAAACATGCTTGGAAACCAGTGTTCAAACATTGCCACCTTTCAGTTGTGGTGCAACATTTTAGAGTAGCTCCACATTTTGACTCTTACTCCCTCATTCTGGTGCTTGTGAAATACTTGTACAAGTAAAGAGAAATTTCTAGGAAATACAAGCAGAGAAGTCTTCTTTTAGCTCATTAAGCTAAAATAGCTGCTATGAAAAACTAGAGGTTTTTATGAGCTGTGATATGCTAAAAATTCACCTGGACAGTCTATGTATCAAACTCTCCATACAAGTAAATAAAAGCATTGCCATGTACACAGAGTTTTGGTGGTGAGTTTCACTGGTCTCACTTTCCAGGTTACATCATAGCAAACCACTATTTATTATGATAATTAGCTGTATTTGTGATTCTAAGCATAATCACTTTTTCATTTAAGCCCATAAGGGAAAGCAAAAAGGAAATTGGAACCAAAAAGATTTTGTTTATTTATCTTTTTTAAAGAGAAGTCAAGGAAGAGACACTTACTTGAAAATTAAGTTGAAATCACAGATTCCAAAATTATTATGTGATCCAAGCTGGAAAGTGGCCTGGCCCATATAGAGTCCTACTGAATTATCTTCATCGTATAGGTAATGTTTCAAAAGCAGGGTGTTAGCTCTGAATTTCCTTGTATACTTTCATAAGTGAGTATGAGCTGACTGTGTCACACCAAGTCTTTCATCTTTTCCCCTTTCCTTTTCCCCCTTCCTTTTTTTCCTTTCCTCTTTTCCATTTTTCATTCCCCCTTCTCCTCCTTTCCTTATCTTCCTCCCTTTATTTTCGCCTCCTCTTCCATGCTCTCCTATCCTTTTCCCTCCTTTTCTTTCCTGTTCATGTTAGTGTCAGTCAACAAAAAAGCTTGCTGCTAACAACTGTTTAAGGTTTAGGTACCTGAACATGTTTACTGATTGTAGCATTCTAATGGAACTGTGTCTTTAATCCCTGTATTAGATTACTCTTAAACTGCTTCTTGAACAAAACCTGCAGCTGTTTGAACTGATATCTTCTTAGATATAGTCAGTGGTCTTGCTGTCAGAAGAGCAGTTTGTTACATGCTGAACTGCTGCTTCACTCTTAGAGGATTTTAACCACTGCTCAGAGTTACTTAAATGTAATGAAGAATCGCCATCATTTATTTTTAATTCATAAATGTCTGCTACTGCACTCATATCTGTCTTCTCAGGGTACGTGAGAATGCCTGAAATAGCTCAAATGAACCAGTAGAGTGTGGTAGCAATTTTTCTGCTTGGAAACAAGATTTGGAATCCATATTGATTGTTTTCAGTTGCCATCAGTACGATGTTGTTCTTGCTCCCCTATATAATGCACAAATCTGTGCTACCTGCAGAAATCATTTATAAAGGTGCTATCTTTTGTGCAGCAGCAGAGTAACAACAGTATAGTAATGCACTTGATATAATCCTCCCCTTCACAAACTAGAAACAAATTTGAGGGAAAACAAATATTATTTGAAGCTAAAGTTCCAATAAAAGCTATCTTATATCCCTTCTAAGCGGTTACTTCAATATTTTTCTTACTGAAATTGTTTCTTTGCCGTAAGATGCTAATTTACAAGCCCAGAGCACTTGGAGCTGTCAAGATTCAAAAAAATGAGTAGTATCAAAGTCAATGTAATATGATGGGCAGTTGGGTTTTTTTACTCTTTTCTTCTAAAGTGAGTATGCCTATCAGAAGCCAGTCATCTCCTACATTTTACTTTACATAGGATTACAGTTCACAGATAAAACTCAAAGGGATTTTGCTAACTAACCAATTTTTGCAAAGTTGCACATTTTACTTTTAATGTATAATATATTTCTCTTTCCTGTCAACACCATAATTCAGTGTCAGTGTACAGCTGTACTTCAGCACAATCTGTATTGTGTGCTTTCTGTGGGAAATTACAAGGATTTATCTAAGTGTGGTGAAGTTAACACAGCTCATGTCTTTTACAAATGCTTGACTCTGTCCTAGAAATGCCAGTAGGTCTGTAGATGGGCTATTAGTGCTATAAAACTGTCTCCATAGAAATCACTAACCTGCCTTAAAGCAAGCTTGGTGACCTTTATTTCAGTAAAGACTAGTGGCAGCCTGTAGCAGAGTCAGCTGCAAATATTCTGTAGGTACTCCCTACTCAGGTGAAGGCTCTGTGCTATGGGTGATTTTAACAGTTGTCTGGCATTAACAGGCTTAGTAGCTGCCTAACCCAGTGTTCTAATTAATAACACAAAAATGTCTTTCAGAAGGAAAAAAATTTTTCAGAAGTCTGATTTTGTCTGTCCTCTTCATTATGCATCCACAAGATGAAATAACTGTGGCTATTGCCTTCAGAGGTGTATTAATTTATTTCCTTGATGACAACAGCACACATGTGAAAAATGCCCTTTTAGGACTATGTAAGTATATATAGATGGTGAAGTCAGAAGTGACTCTTTAGCATAAAGTGACAGGTGTAACGTCTGTCATTCTGGAATGCAAGTAGATTGTGGAAAGGGGTTAATCTTAAAGATCCAGAAAAATCTTAGATGCCAATGGATGAAGTGTTCATAATCTTTAGCTGAATTTTTTCATACAACTATAGTAAGACAAAGTCTACGGTGAGACCATTGTTTTCTGTGCTGAATTCTACATGCAGTTGCCCTTGTTGTCCACCTGGAGCACAGGGGTACCCCAGCAGTGGTTCATCACACTGGTATTCTGCTCCTGACATTGACTGTATCAGATGCTATCTAGGAAGTGTCTTCAAACCTGGCCTCTCTCTGCAGGCCATTCCTCTCAAATTCCCCAGCATCCACTAGCATATTCGTTTTAGTCTAATACCTCGTGCATTTTTACCACAAATTGATCTAGGTCCTCTAACGTCTGCTGCAAAGAGTTCACAGGAGCTTCCCAAAATCTTTGTCAGTGAAGGCTGATGCAAAGAATTCATGACACTTCTCAGCTCTGAGTACATCTTTCATACCCTGATCATCACGTCATCCCACCAGTTTTTTATTTGGCTTCCAGTTTTTCTCATATTCAAAGAACTTGTTAATGCTTAGGCTGGTCAAGTAGTTTTTAAAAAGAGAGCTGGAGATGGTATCCATTCATGACAAGAAAGTGCAATCTCACCAGTTGTGGAAAATAAGGATTTGTAAAATAAGGCCATCTTTGCTATCCAGCAGCCTGAGCTTTTACTGGAGAAATGTCAGCCAAGGAGTTTTGCTTCCCACAAATCTGATACCTAGACATTTTCAACTCCTTTCTAATGATACTCCATTCAACTCCTTTCTAAAGGTACCCCGTTAAGTCCTGGTTGGGCCACACCAAATAGGAGGTGCAGAGTTTTTAACTTTTTTAAGTTTGTTCTTTCCCTCTCTAAACAACAACAGCAACAAAAAAGAAACAAAAACCTTTGATTCCTTTTCTGTTGAATATTCTGGGTCAGAATTGCCAACATGGGTTGGTAAAAAGTTGGCCAAAAATGAACAGTGTGTGTTTTCATTTTGACAGGTAACTTGGTCCAGTGTATATTAAGGAAGCTGTATTCGTGATATAATTTAAGGTCTTGATACATGACATGCTCTTTGCAACTAGGGAAATAATGCCTTAAAGGAGTCTGTGTAAGTTGCCCATTTCATAAAGATCTGTCAAAATGTTCCCAGCATTTTCATTACTAATTTGGATGATAGAATAGGGAATCTATGTCTAAAATGTCAGTGAACACCAGGGTTGGCTCAAGCAAGTTCGGAGTTTTGCCTAAATGGGAGAAGTCATGCAAGGTGTATAAATACAGGTGGGAGTCAATACAGCCTAAAGGATCTGTTTTGAATAGTGAGCCAGAAACAGTGTGTGGGTTTGGGAGCATGATACTTTTGCAAACAGAATAGATCTTATGGTGGGACAGGTAATCAGAGGTGTGAAACACCCAGCTTCAGGCATGCTCTGTTCTGTGTGCCATTTTTTTTTAACAAAGGTATAAATACTGAAGACACACATATGAACAGTTTTCAAATGTAAAAACATTGCTACTAAAGAAAAGCAGCCGTGACTAACTGTGCTTGCACAGCCTTATACTAATGGGAAGGCAAAAGGAAACAATTTCTCAAATTTTTAGATCAGGTGCTACTGAAAGCTTTGTGAGGATGCAAGAATTTAAATCATGGAGCAGGTTGTTCAGGGATATGAAATATCTTTTTATTAGACAGTAACTCTCAGGCTGGTTGAGGAATACTTGTCCTGCATTTGGTGTGTACTGGGGAGGTTACAGACTCTGCTGGATCTCTTTAGAATCCTTCCAACCCTATGGCTGTATACTTTTAAAAGCATTAAAATTCATGGCATTCCCAACAGTCATTTGCAAAGACTGTAAGACAAATTCGTCAAGGTAACAGAAAATTTACAGAACTAGTTTATGGCAATATGAAAATGAAATGGTAGAAAAGCAGAGAAAGTCAACACTTTGCCTCCACCAGCTGTTATTTATTTTAATGTATATATAACAAAGTAAAATAAACTTTCAGGATGTCAGATCTGTGAATATGTAACAACAGTCATAACCCAAAATTTTGTAGAAAGAGCTTACTCTCTCACATTTGGCATTTGTTTTTAGTAAGAGAATAGTTTATGACATGTTTACTGTACTTTGTGATGCATGTTTCAGTGTTTCTCTTGCATTAGAAAATATGTATTTCTTTTTCTTTTCATATATTATATCCAACTTCAGGCGTTAGGCAAAGGACAAAATTTGGCTTAATCTAGACTTGAAAAATCATGTCAGTAAAAATATAATTCAAAAACATTTTATTAAAAAAACCCATATAGATATATTTTGTCATTACTTTTATTTTTCTTTTGTTAGAGATGTTTCGGACTTTTCAGGGAAGACATTTAGAGGTCTGCATTTTAAGTCATAATTTGGTGTAAAATGGAAATAAAGCAAAAAAGAAAAAAAAAGGGGGGATTTATATCCCTTCTCACCCATATACATCTATAACTTTCAAGTTTTTGTGCATCATTACTTCCACAGGACTCCATCAGAGAGGATATGTGAGGTAGATGTTGAAAGTCTTTCAGCACTGGTTGCTACTTTTAGATTTGGCACTCCAGGAATTGTCTTTCTGATCCATTTCTTTCCATGTCATATTGCTGTCCTCCAGCTGCCTTACACTATATCTGACACCTTCAAAATCCTTCCCATCATCTATGCCTGGCTTTTTTTGGTAGGCTCTTGTCCCTTCTGGGGGTAGCAATTCTTAAAATCCTGTACAAATTGTTGAAGGTTATGGGCGCTGATAGTGAAGCTTGCCTTTCTGAAGGCATGATGTTCAAGAGCACTGGAGGCTTGGACAAGTCATTCCCACCACAGTTTCCCAACTCTTGTTTTCATGTGGAAGAATGGCTGGCTGCCCACAGTGAACAGGATTTTCCTTTCTTGGAGAATGTTTCCAGCAGTGTGTTTTTTCCAACTGAGAGGTTTAACAGGCCTACTGCCTTCCCTTTTTGGTGGGCCTCAACGTGAAGAAGAATGCTGCTTCATGGAGGTGATCCTCAAAGCAGGCATTAGAGGGGTAGTCAGAGTGGATGTTCCCAGACTGAAGCCGTGATGGTTCTCCTGCAAGGATGCAAATACCATTAGGAAAGGAAGCATTACAAAGGCAGAGCATATAGCAGCAGACTCAGGAAACCTATATGAATGAATGACTAGAAGAGGCCCCATAATATGTACTAGAGAATGGAGACTACTTTCTCCATGTTTAATCATGTTCTTTCCTCACCTATTCCCTGACCCGTTCCTCACATTTTTTTTATGCTATCTTTCCCTTGTAGCATCAATCTTTGGTCTAATAAAATGAATATTCCAGTATGAGGTTTTTATTTTGTGGAGACAGAAATTAAACCTTTGGCTAGAAAAAGGAATTGTTTTTTGTTCTGTTTTGGTTGGTTTGTTTGTTTTTAAAATAGCTGTATTTATTCTAGGTTCTTGACAGATCTAAAAATCAGCCAGAGTACTTCATACTCTGGTTATTTAGAATAGCCACTGAAAATACAGCTTTTGAACTCATAAAGCAGGAACAATTTGTCATTTATTTAACAGGTTTTTTCACAAAACAGGTTTGTATTACTTGTGTAGAAGACCGTGAATAAAATCAAGAACTGAAAACTACTTTTCCATATTCATTATACCTGCAATACTCTTATTAAAAGCAAACAGGTTTGAGGCCATCTCTACACATGCAATTCTGCCATATGTATTTATACATCCGGTATAGCATCAGCTTGTGCAAACTGACAAGACAGGGGAATATTTGTAATATACTGCAAAACCTAACTCTCTGTAAATCAAATGCCTCCTCACCATGCTGTCCGTGTGCTTGCAGCTTAGGTATGCCTGGCAAGTGGTGGGATCATTTTGTATTCTCATGCACACCATGTTCTGGAGACACTCTGCCTTCCTCAACCATCTAATGGGTATGGGATTTAGAGACAGGATTACAGAGTACTTAATATGGGCTTCAGTGTTGTATAGTCCTGGATTATTTTGTGTTTAATCACAAGCACAAATTGCTGTGCAGTCAAAATCTGCCTTAAAGAGTAATGTATCAAACTCATAAAATTTTACCAGTTTGGTTCTGCTCATCTTGCCTTTATAGTAATCTAAAACAAATATGAAACTTTGCAACAGTTCAGATTTCCTAACTGGCAGTCTTAAAATGATGCATAATTTATAAAGGACTGTCTGTTATACACAAGCTACAGAAAAGGAATTTGTCTTCATTTTCTGTGAGCTAAGATAGATGTTTGTGCACACCCGGGCTGGGTACAACTCACTAAGCCGATTTCTCCTTGTTTACCTTCCCTTGCATGTCAAAGTGAGGTCTAGAGTGACCTAACTTCTTCAGGTGCAACACAATCCTGGGTACACAATCTCTCAAGGAAAAAAAATGCATACACCTGAGCTTCAGTCTAATTGCTTAGATTTAATTAATCTAATTTCCAATTTACATTAATTTCCTCCTCTTACTTGTCATTCTGTCTTGGAAAAAGGATGATGTGCTGTAGAATGAGATTTAAAATTCAGGAGGGTGTTGAGGCTCCTGTTGAGAGGAGAGGGATTGAAGGCTTCTAGACTTTACAGATTTGGGTTTGTTTTGTTTTTTACTGAATGCACTTGTGCCATGATAAATGTATGATAATTTAAGAGAAAAGGTCTGGCATGAGTATACAAGAGAGTGCTTTCAGGCCAGCTTCAGCAAAATTGCTGTATTTTTAAAGATGCCTGTGAGACGAAAGCTTTGAAACCACTTTGGATTAATATTCTGTGTAGTCTACAGAATTTGACAAACAACTCTGAGCACATGTATTAAGCTTATTTAAATATAAATAGCTACGTGTCAAAGGTATACTCGCATGTCCTTAATGATGCCTTGCTTTGTCTTGTGTTTAGAAATTTTCTGGGGGGTGGGAAGGGATCTCTCTTCCCATGAAAAGGGGTAATTGTGGTTAGCTATTGAAAGACCGATGATGCCTGAGAGATTTTAACATCTATTTCCACTGCAAGTAGAGCAGCTACCAGTCCAAAGGAAAGAAGAGCTCAAGTTCTCATCCACATGTGCTAGCCTGGGGAAAAGTAATGTAAAATGTGAGTGAGAGCTTTATATATACATAGAAAAATTTATCTAGGGAATACGCAAGCTCCATTTTTACGGAAAATATTATCCTGACACTATAAAACAAATCACACCCCAAATTTGGAGGGAGTATTGGTATTTAATGTAGAAAAGTTTGTTGTTAATTTAATTCAAAAGGTGAAGAGAGCAGTGAGTCATACTTGCATCATAGCTTTTTTATCCATCCTTGGTTACCTCCTGTGTAAGATTTTTCATGCAATTACGCCCATACTTATGTGTGTATGTATATTTTATATAATGTATAGTTTGTGTGTATATATCATATGTAGTGTATAAACACATATCTATATAGCATATACACTATATAGAGTGGATGCATTTTTTGCACATATCCAAATACATCGTACATACATAGGTACGTATGGATACATATGTATATATACATACGGATTCGTATGTATGTTTATTCCTAGAACCATAGAATAGTTAGGGTTGGAAAGGACCTTAAGATCATCTAGTTCCAACCCCCCAGCCATGGGCAGGGACACCTCCCACTAAACCATGTCACCCAAGGCTCTGTCCAACCCAGACTTGAACATCGCAAGCAATGAAGCATTCACAGCTTCCGTGCGCAACCCATTCCAGTGCCTCACCACCCTTACAGTAAAGAACTTCTTCCATATATCCAATCTGAACTTCCCTTGTTTAAGTTTGAACCTGTTACCCCTTGTCCTATCAGTATACTCCCCAATGAAGAGTCTCTCCCCAGCATCCCTATAGCATCCCTTCAGATACTGGGAGGCTGCTATGAGGTCTCCACGCGGCCTTCTCTTCTCCAGGCTGAACAGACCCAACTTTCTCATCCTATCTTCATACGGAGGTGCTGCAGTCCCCTGATATCCTCGTGGCCCTCCCCTGGTCTTGTTCCAACAGTTCCATGTCCATTTTATGTTGAGAACACCAGAACTGCGCACAATACTCCAAGTGAGGTCTCGTGAGAGCAGAGTCGAGGGGCAGGATCACCTTCCTTGACCTGCTGGTCACACTCCTTTTGATGCAGCCCAGGATACAGCTCGTTTTCTGGGCTGTGAGCACACTGAAGCCGGCTTATGTTCATTTTCTCATTTACCAACACCCCCAAGTCCTTCTCCGCAGGGCTGCTCTGAATCTCTTCTCCGCCCAACCTGTAGCTGTACCTGGGATTACTCCCACCCAGGTGTAGGACCTTGCACTTTGCTTGGTTAAACTTCATAAGGTTGGCATTGGCCCTCTTCGCGAGTATGTCAAGGTACTTCTGAATGGCATTCCTTCCCTCCAGCATAGCGTCTTAACCACCCAGCTTGGTGTCACTGGCAAACTTGCTGAGGCCACACTCAATCCCACTCTCCATGTCACCAACAAAGATGCAAAACAAGACCGGTCCCAACATGTATCCCTGAGGGACACCCCTCGTTACTGACCTCCAGCTGGACACTGAGCCATTGAGCACAACTCTTTTCATGCAGCCATCCAGCCAGTTCTTTATCCACTGAGTGGTCCACCTATCAAATTGATGTCTCTCCAACTTAAGAGACAAGGATGTCGTGTGAGACAGTGTTGAACACTTTGCACAAGTCCAGGTAGATGACATCAACTACTCTACCCCTGTCCATCAGTTCCATAGCCTCATCATAGAAGGCCACCAGATTGGTCAGGCAGGATTTCCTCTTAGTGAAGCCATGCTGGCTGTCACCAAACACCTTGTTGTTCTTCATGTGCCTCAGCATGACTTCCAGGAGAATCTGCTCCAGATTTTGCCAGACACGGAGGTGAGGCTGACTGGTCTATAGTTCCCTGGGTCATCCATTTTCCCCTTCTTGAAAATGAGGGTAAATACATATGTATGCATGCCTTTTCCAGTGGGAAGGGAGAAGCCATAAGCCAAACTGCAAACACACCTAAAGGGTGGGGAGAAAGTTGTAATGTGGTCTGATTGCAGCTGAGTTAAGTTTTCTGATCTCAGCTGACATTGACTCTTACATTTATTTTGTCCTTGCCAATTACAGCACAGAAGCTGTTATTTCCTGCTTTAGCTATATGACTGTACATATTGTATATATCTCTCTCTTTTGAGGCATCATTTTGTCATCTTTGATTGAAAACACTTTTCCTTTAGATGCAGGCCATTTCCTGTGTAGACGGTAGCATTTTATTGCTTAGCATCAAGTAGTAATTTTGAAACCTGGAAAGAAATTTTACACTTGTCAGTTCATCTCTTTTTGAAAAGATCAACCATATTAGCAATTTTACAGATATACCGTCTCCATGGTGCTATCTCTGGAAGAAAGTACACAGAAACCAAGAAGGGATTAATGTTTGATATTTTCCCTTTCTGCTCCAGAAATCCTTCAGTGTAAAATACACTGAAGTCAGCTTAAAATGACTGATATACATTTCCATTTTTCTTTTCTCTTAACATCAGCTGGGCTTTTAGGTCAATCAAAGACATTACAAAAGTTATTAAAAAAAACCCAACAACACCCCAAACAGAAGTTGAGTATTGAAAAAGTAAATCTGTTAAAGATATCATTTGTTGGCCAGCTTTTCAAAAAGAGGAATCTTAATCTAAGTTACTAGCTTGATTTCCTGAAAGTGATTTCAGCACCTTCCACCTTTATAATAGTGAGTTGTGTTGCTAACCAGCAGCGCACGCAGTAATATTCTTACATGTTATCTTTACAAAACTAGCTGCATTTTTGTTGTTATCAGGGTGTATTCCTTAGACCTTCTGTTTTTCCCTCCCCGAAGTGGAATTGCTGAGTTTCAACCTCATAGATAAACCCTATGCACTGTGAGTATAGACCCAGTCTCAGTCCTGCCTTGCTTCAGCAACTGCTGAGTCTCCTTCAGGAGTCTGTGTTGCATTTGCCGACAGAACATCCTTTTTATTACCAAATGCTAGTTTAATTCAAGTATACAACAAATCTACGTTTTTTTTGAATACCTACTCCATACCATTATAATAAAGGCAGCCCCACAGTCTTATTGACATGTCCATGGAAGTCCTCTCAGCATGCGGTAGATAAATCTGAACTCCAATGAGCTTTGGTAGTTCCCCAGGGCCTGTCAAGTGCCACTGTTTTGCCAAGTCTCTAATTTTCCTCCTGTTCCCCCTGAAAAAGCCCCACATAATTTTCTCTTTTATATATATATATTTTTTTAATATTTATACTAAAATTTTCTCCTGTTTTCAGTACTTGTTTTGGCCATGTTACCGTTTTCTGGACATTATGCTAGTGTAAAATCACAGGTTTACTGGGTACTATGTAATGGGAATTGGGGTAGCTGCCTCTCTGTCCCCTTCCTTTTCGGGATGAGGTTCAGTTTACACAACCTTAGCTGCAAAAGAGTAAGCCAAATCAGTCTTCTAGGCTTCTGTAGTCAAAAGGAGGACAGTGAATCTGCTCAAGGCTTGCAGTTCTTGCTGCTAGCTGCCTGACGGTGGCAGTGTGGATGCTCAGCACCAGGTCAGAAAGGATTCCAGCTTTTGCCGGCAGAGGCTCCTTTCCTGAAAAAGGCACAGGTAGACCTACAGCCAGGTAACTGCAACACTAGCTATGATCTGGGAATAGCTTTCAGCTACTTTGAATGAAAGAATCAGAAAAAACAACTGGTATTTGCTATCAGAGAGGGCCCACCAGCATTCAGCTGTTCCAGGACTCTAAACTTTTAATACTAGCCCCTGTGGAGGGGGCCATTGCACCTTTAACAACCCCAAAACCAGGGTCATCTTTGACTCAGTAGTTTTTCAGGCCAAAATAGGTGTTTTCCTTGATCAAGGAGTCATCATCCCATTTGTAGCATGCGCTGGAAGCAGAGTAGCGAATCCTGTCTTTAAAGCTTTGAGGTTTCTTTATTTTCCATAGGATATAATGTGGTTTTAGGCTAATTCAGGCCAACATGTTCTTCCTGAGCCCTTTGATAGGGAAGTTGGTTGGTGTGAGTCAAGGCCAGTTATAATATTCTCACTAGAACTGGTCTTGGACAAGCAGTCAAAGCCAAGCAAGTAATAGAGTTTGTGATTGGTATCAGTTTGGGATAATTAGACCTGATGGCTTCAAGGGAATGAAGGGAATGACTTACTGTCTATTAGAGACTATCTAGGGTATTCATAAAATGGGGTAAGTCATGTTAGACATGTTTCATGACATGGAAGTCCAACAACTGTAATATTCTACAGCAGACAGTTTCTTTTGATCATCTTTTTGATAGAAAATTAATTATAGTTTAAATAACTTTGGACATACTGTTTGATGCTTCTTGTATCTCCAGATTTTTTTCAACTGACTATAAATTTCAGGTAGCAAACACACTCCACTGCCCTTTCAGTTTCCATTTTCCACATTTCTTATTTTCTACACATCTTATTTTCCACACATCTTTGATTTGTTTCAGGCAGGTAAGTGCCACAGAAGTGTCACTGCCTATATCAGAGATAGCAGCTTTGTGCAGTCCCAAAATTACTGAAGGACATACATACAAATAACTTTTTTGAGAAGCGCATGTCATCATTTGCAGTATATCCGCTTAAATGAGCTGTTGGGGCTGGTAGCTCTTCAGTGTCATGGTGACTGTATCACCTCAGAAGTGCTTTTTTTGTTTATTTGGCATAGGTTTTAACATTTCTAAATTGCTTTACTTGTTGCTGTCATCCTTTTGGACCATTTAGTGAGTCAGTCCCTTTGCATGAGCCAGTTTGGTGTGGGCTTCTGAGTGTGCCAGGGACAGACCACATCTCCTGGCCATGTACGCACCATACCAGAAAAAGAAGCACCTGCTGCTGGGGGCAGCCACTTTGATCTGTCTGTCCCAGCTACTGTAGGGGCAGCATACTTTGCCTGTACTATACGTTGGCAAGATGCAGGGAAGCTACTGATTTCCCATGTCTGTGTTATCCCAGCGCTGAGCGCAGGGCACAGGCTGGTACTCATAGCTGAGTGCAGTGCATGCTCAGCTCTTGCATTGGAATTGGCTTGTGTCCTACCAACTCAGTTGGGAAGCTCACTCTCTTGGGTTTTTGTAGCCTTTGTCTCTGCTGCATATGGTGGTAGCTATAGGGAAAACAGGGATAGCTCCCACATGGGAAAGATAGAAGTACATTAGGAACTCTCTAAAACCAAACTGTTAATGTAAACTGAATGATAGCTGTGCGTAATACACCTTTAATTTTCTCTTGGACACTGGTGCTAGAAAATCCACAGTGAGAAAAGAAGGTCAGGATAAAACATGAGTTATATATAATGGATGTGACACCATGAGCTGCTTGTTTAGTGCATGGGAATGTGTTCACTGCGTAAATCAAATTGCTGCTAAAAGCCCTTTAGTTAAATGCAGCAGTAGAATTCCTGCAACTAAGAGGATTACAGTGTTCTTTGAGTCCTCAGTAAAACTTCAGTGATATTAGCAGCAGGAGCAGTTATGCTTCAAGGGCAGTGTACAAAGACATAGGATTTGTATGTAAAGCATAGCTTCACCTCACCTTGAGGCATTAAGACAGCAATTCCCATTTCAATAACAAAAATTCCCAATAAAGCCAGTTTAGCTGGTAAAATATTCTTCCCATGGACTTTAATTCCTAAACTTAATAGTGACATTAAAATAATTAACTTTGCAGCCCCTTGTGTAATTTTATAGCTTCCTCCTTCTGTATTTGTTCCTATTAACTCATTATGTGTCTGCAATTGAGCAAAGTGCTCATGTGCATGCTTAAATCTCAGTTCAGTCTGTGAGCATGTAAATGTAAATGCTTTGTAGAATCAGGACCCATTGGATTCTAAGATGTCCTGGAACAGATGTTTCTGTTTAGTCCCTGTTTCCACAGAGACTATACATCTCTTCACTGTTCATTCTTGCTTTGAACTTAGACACTTAAATGCTTATAAAGAAGGCATTTGTTTTTTAAGCCAGTGGCCCCTCTTCTCCCATGATTGTCTATCTTAAACAACAAAGTATTTAATCTATCTTAGTATTAATCCATAAAGCATCAGTTCTGGGGGTAGCCCACACTGAAAAGTAGGTTACTTGGAGCTTCCATTTCCTACAGCTTTTTTGAGCCTTTCATACTTTGGAGTGTTTTCTGAGGGCTTTTTTCTCTTGTTTTTGCTTAAGGACAGAATCCACAGAGATGGAAGAGGAAAAGGTTCATCATCACTGACATTCAAGTCACTGCTTAGTTTGAGACACTCCTGGGTTTGGTAGAGGGTTATTCATACCCATAAATGGAGAGCATTTCAGATTTTATTTTGTTAGAAACACAACAGAGGAGGCTGTCTTACTTGGCTGGTTTGTGAAGGAAGAAGAATGATCTTTTTCCAGCGTTTTCTCTATTGCAGCTTTTGCATTAGCTCCCTTCTGTTCATTTTAAGAAGCTGTAGTAGATTATATGTTCAAAGATTGGTATACTTCCCTCAGATGATTATGAATATTTCATTTGTCTCTGGTTTTGGTAGTACTGTTGAATATTTGATCATGTCAAAACAAGCACTTATAACTGACACTTAAAGAGGTTGGCAACAAACACTGCTGCATATAAATAGCCTTCTCTTTAATTCTGAAGTAGTGAAGAAAATATGGGTATTTGAGTGTAAAATTTACAAAGACAGATCCAGGAATCAGCTGTGATAAAAAAAGCACTTTGTACCCTGTTTCCCTATTGCTTGTTTAGAGTGGACTTGGTAAAGGATGATTACAGCATCCACTATTCAGATGAACAGAGTATAATAATTGACATCATTTTCCATCTTAATAAATAGTTGGGGAAAGAGAAACTGGTTTGAAAGACAAAAAGCATAAACAGCCTCCCTCCCCCCACCCCTGATTTTAAAGATGCTTTGATGTATGTGACCCCTACTTGAGGTGTCTCTGAATGCTGGATTCTTACTGTACAGCCTCTCCATCTAGTGGTTAGATGGATGGGATGCTGTATATTCTTCATAACCTTTCAAGGTGGTCATAGCTGAAAATGACTGGGAGCTGTTGCAATAGGAAGGAAATGCCCTGTGAGAGAAAGAGAGAAAGCACGTGGCCATATTAAGTAAGGAGGAGAGATGAGGGTACATGCCAAAAAGAAAACACAGAAATTCAGTGAAAACAATTAGGTTACATCTTCATCACTGAAGCTTCCCCTTCCTGATAGCTAACTTCAGGCCAAATCCCTTGCCTTATAGATAATAAAAGCCCCAAGCTTGTCAGTGGGTGATGGGAATATGCACAGTTGTACATGTTTAGTGCCTTACGGGAGGACCTAGATACGTGCCTCTGGCAGTGTAGACCTTGCAGTTACCTGCAAGATTCAGTAACACAGCCTCTGAAAAACCATCCATCAGGTCTTTCCTGATACCTGTGGCACCTTCTGAGCAGGTGAAGTGCCACCAGTACTCCTATGGTCCCACAGCTTACAACCAGTTGGATCCAGAGGGAGCTGAGCTACACTAGATCAAACCTTTGGCTCAGGAGCACAGGAGTGAGTAGATTGTCCCCTTGGTCATAATACTGCCCAGGGCTCTTCTCCCATATGGAGCCACATGGTGACTAGGAGAAGTATTAGAAGCTGTAAATCCTCCAGGGGAGGCAGGAAGTTGCTGTCCTCTTTTGCCTGGGCTGGAAAACTCCAGTGTTCAGCCTGAAAAAAATGTCCATGGAGCTGTGGTTGCTACCTGGCTGCTTCCTCCAGCAGCAGGCTGACAGGACCAGTTGACTTGGCAAGCAGTGAGGTCTGGATCAACCTCAGAAAAGAATCTCAGTCAAATTTACAAGGAAGATACTGGGACCAAAAAACAGACAGATGTATTAACATATTGACACAATCACAGTGACAATGCAGGCTTCCCTTCCTGGGGAAACAAGCTAAAGATATGAAAATAGAAGGATACATACCAAAATCACACCCACAGTCACTTCACTTTTATGCATCTTTTCTTGTTCAACATCTTTGTTGGTGACGTGGACAGTGGGATTGAGTGCACCCTCCACAGGTCTGCCGATGACACCAAGCTGGGTGGTTCAGTTGGTACGCTGGAGGGAAGGAATGCCATCCAGAGGGACCTTGGCATGCTTGTGAGGTGGGCCGATGCCAGCCTCATGAAGTTCAACCAAGCCAAGGTGCAAGGTCCTGCGCCTGGGTTAGGGCAATCCCAGGCATAGGTACAGGTTGGGCGGAGAAGAGATTCAGAGCAGCCCTGCGGAGAACGACTTGGGGGTGTTGGTTGATGAGAAACTGAATATGGGATCCTGGATTCTTCAGTCAGAGAAGATTCCCATGAAAAATTCAGTTCAAACAAGCAATACAGGACTGGACTATTATCCATTATTTAGCTTTTTCAAGCTAAAGTAATTATGAGAGAAGTTTTGTTCTTGAAATAATTTTAAAAAAGGAATAGTCCCAGTGCTTTCAGAGAGGATGGATTTTATTTTGTAATTGCCTTTTCGCAGAAAATCATACAAGACAGGAAAAATATTTGATATTTTTGGCAGGCTAAGTTTCTGTGCATTTCATTTACTTTCAGTAGGCACATTTCTAATGAAATTCCAGATAGAGCCAGCAACTTTAGAATGCTAGAATCATAATTAACTAAAACCAAACAGCATCACTATATTATTTTGCCTTCCATACCTACTTTCACAGTTTTTAACACACAGATGCATAAGCACATACGTTATGCAAAAAGCATCGCACCGCAAAGACATAGGTAAAGCTCTGACTATTTCCACTGAATTAGCATGTGTGAGTTGTGTGCCAGGCAACAGGAAATGACATTTGACTCAGGTGATTAACGGCTTCCACTTTTAACTGTGTTCTGTTCATTTACAGAGTTGTGCATGTCAGTGTTCTCCTGCATCAGCTTAAAGCAATACTTTCAAACATTTTTTGTTGTTTTTGTTGGGCAAAGCATTCCAGAGACCTGCCTTTTTGCTTATTTATGTTTATAGCTCTCCAGAGGCTTCACTCCCATGGGTGTTGTTTACACTCAAGTACCACATTCGGGAGGCAAAAAGACCTTAAAGTGGACATAAATGACATTTGGCTGAGTACAAGATTCAATCTATAAGGTTTAAACATTTGAATACTTCCCGAAATCCTGCTGCCACATCTGGGTTTGCTAAACAGACACTGGGGGAAAATTGAGGAACTGACCATGACCTCTGGAGACCAGTGTGTGGAAGCTCCATCTAGAGTCAGTGGAGAGAGACTGGCTCCAAAATTAGCCTTCTTTCAGAGTTTGCTTAGTTTTGTTGGCTGCAAAGATGCTTAGGGAGACCAGCCTTGCTATTCTGCAGTTAATCTTTCTGAATGGTTCCTAAGAACTGTCTTCCATACTCCCTATAAAATGAGGCTAAGCACCCAAACCCGATCTGTGCCCCACCCAATCTTGTGCTGACTTCCACGGGCTTTGGGTCAAATTTAATGGCCATCTCACAGAGGTACTGCAAAACCCCACAACACAATAGCTGAACTATGTCAGTATTTGGCATGCTTTTCTAAGATTATAAATAGCAGGGTTTGATGATTATCAGGAGGGAGGCCCTTGTATCAAAATGGTAAAGTACCAGAGAAATAGTCTAGAATGGATGAATCCTAACACTTTAAGCTTCATCTGTTAACTTTTGGGTTTGTGTTTATTTTGCTTGTGCAACTAAAATGTTGATTATCTGTCATTGTTGATCCAAGACCAATAGTTCCAGGTTCATAAAGTAATCAACCCAACAGCTCAGATTCTTAAATTCTATCTTTTATTCACCTTCCTTAGGTTGGAAAAATCCACAAGAATGCTGCCCGCAGAAGAGAATACCATGTACTGTTCATGGTGATCACTACAGTTATCTGTTACCTGGTGTGTTGGATTCCCTATGGAGTTATAGCATTGCTTGCAACATTTGGTAAACCAGGTGTGGTGACGCCAGTTGCAAGCGTCATACCTTCCATCCTAGCAAAAAGCAGTACTGTTTGCAATCCCATTATCTACATCCTTATGAATAAGCAGGTAAGACATATGTTAGTTTTAAATTCTATTTTCTTTATGGTCTGTCAGGTATTATTGACTGCTGTGGCATACAGATATGTCTTTACGAGGACATTCAAGGCTTGTCCGGATGATATTACTAGAGTCCTGAGGTGCAGTTGTTTGCAGTCAACAATATTATTGCTAGATAAGAAGAACAGATAAACATTTGCTTACTGAAATTACTGTGTTCTTCTTAGGGCACACTGAATGTCAATTTGTATGCTGCAGAGCTAGTTGCCAAAGGTACTGGCGTCTATTTACAAGAAGAATACTCAAACATAGTGGGGGCAAGGGGGAAGAGGAACAATAAGAAGAATGGATTTCATTACCTTGAAAACAATATGAAGAAGGAAAACATTTGCAAATACCATTTTCATGACAGATGACCTTGAAAATATTGCAATTATACTTTTTCTGGACTTCTGCATGCTTCCTGTTAAATTCCTAGTTCATCTACACAGCAAAGTAGATAATGAATTTTGTCTCTTGAGGACCAAGGCCAATTCTACCACTTCAAAAATGCCTGGATCCAGTTGCGGTCCCTTGTTCCTGTAAATGGCATTTTCAATACACAAAAGTGAAATTCCTAATGTGTCTATGTTGACTCTAAAGTTTGTTAGTGGCAGATCTGAAAGTTTTAAAAGTGTTTTCCAGTGAGAAATTTGGAAAATATATGTGGTTTATGAAAAAGTCATATCTCTCTTGTTACATCTTAGATGTGGTTCTTAATTTCCTTTCTTCATTATGTCCATTGCACTATTATAAAGCAAATAACCCCCCTTTATCCTTTCTTTCTCAGTGAATGATGGAGCCTACCCTTAGAATTTATCAACAGCAGCATTGTATTATTATGGAGTTGAGACAAGGGATATGTTGAATTTACCAGCCAAATAAATTCCAGTTTTTCTGCAGCCCGAGATCATTCTTGGTCTGGT
Source organism: Psilopsiagon aurifrons (assembly GCA_025447955.1). Lineage (NCBI taxonomy): Eukaryota > Metazoa > Chordata > Aves > Psittaciformes > Psittacidae > Psilopsiagon > Psilopsiagon aurifrons. Next base: position 21,329 of record JAOEHY010030910.1, read on the forward strand.
TCATCTAACCCAAAGTTCTTAAACAAGGACTGAGTTGCCTTCTGGAGTTTGAGGGAAAGCTCTCAGGCAAGCCATAAAACCTTCCTGAAATCAGAAGGAAAAAGTACTGTTGCCTTCCTCAAGACCAGGACTTCATTTCCAATGCCTAGTTTGAGCCAACATTGAAAAATATCAAGAGCTCCATTTGAAAAGTGGCTTATTAAAGCTAAAGCAGAATAGGAATCTTTTCTCATTTCCCTTACCTTTTACGATTCTTATGGAAATGTCTCAACAGCAGCATCTGCCTTGCTTCTCTATTCTCTGAGCAGTTTGACTGAGGTCCTTATCTTCCATGAGATCATCTGACTGTGCTGCCATCACTGGAGCAGGCTGTAACAGTGATCGCAAATACATTTTGGCATTGAATTTACACACAGAGCACATCCTAAATAGCAAGAGTATGGAATGAAGGGGAAAGAAATGAGTCTTAAAACACATGAACTCAGTAGAGAGCCTTGGGTGCCTCCATATGTCTCAAGAACAAAATCACATGCACAATTACCTGTGCTGACAACCTGGCATCCACAGATATACACACAATTAAGGCCGGTTTTATATTCTCAAAGTGCTTCAAGCAGTTACTGAATGCTGTGCATTCTCCAGCGTCAAAGGCTTGGAGGCAGTCATGCAGCTATGGGTGTGCTGAGGCAAAAAGCAAAGGCTCACTGCTGAGGACAAGTTGATTAGCAGCAATAAAACCAGGGTGCTTGCACATCACAGGAATGTAGCAAGCTGTCTAATATCACTCTTTCCTTGCAGTAGCTGCCTCTTTCTGCTGCAAAGGAAATACTTCTGAATGCTTAACTTCTTTTCTCAGTATGGAGTGTACTTTTGATCAAGTTTATCATGTCCGATAAGGACATGATTGTTTATCATGTCTGATAAGGACATCATTGTGGGATGTTATGTCTGCAAGGGGAAGATCTGTTAGGACAGTTTTGAGGCAAGCCAGGCTATTTCATAGCAGCAGGAACTGCAAAGGCAGTGCAACAATTCAGGAGCACCATGGCAAGGAGCTGGAAGTGGTTTATTACATATCCTTCCTGAATCTTCAGTCACATGCAAGACCAATGCATTAGGTTTCACTCTTGGAACACTGAGAATGTTTTCTTTGTTTCCCATTGCCTACTGCTACACAGCTGCCACCATTTAACAAAGAAATGCCAGTGGACAAAGTCAAATTGGTCTTGGAGGGTTGATCATTAGTTGCCAGCTGGAAGTCACTGTATGGTTTGCTTTGGTTTTTTACATAGTTTGCTTCTTTACAGTTGCCAAAATCTAAACAAAAATCACTCCTGGAAAGGAGCTCAGTCAGATTTGGCATAAACACTTTTCATTGTAATTAAACCCAAGATAAGTAATAGCTAATGCCTAGCATGAATCTACAGCTCTTATCTGCTATGCCATTGTGTATTACCAGTAAAAATAACTGGATTTACCTGACAATGGGAAATGAGCTTCACTCAAAAAGGATCAAATACATCCCTCTGTCTGTTTCCCTTCTTTTCAGAACAGGAACAATAGTAACACCCTCCTCCGATGCATCACCGGTGTTCACAGCACCTCAGCTATGCCATAGTTGTTCTCATTCTTTTTTGTAAGCTTAACACCTCAGGAAAAGCTGTCTTCTTCCCAGCACTCAGCTTTTCTCTGCTTCATGCCTAGCTGAGAATTGTCACAGGAGGCTGATTCCTCCCAGCACAGAAATTATCTGGCCTGCATTTTTCACAGTCCTCTCTTTCCAGATGTGAGACACCACAGTAGGCTATTTACTGCTGCATCTTACAAATACACTGAGAACATATGGCTTGATTTTAGGTTGTCTGTGAATAAGCTAACTTTTTCGCTTTGGGATGTCCCTTGAAGATTGCAAAATGGCATTGGTTGACTGCAGCTGTGGTGTTGGCTTCCAGCGATTATAAATCAATGTGTAACATCACTGAACCATCAGCCTCTGACTCAGCCTTAAAACTCATCCTGCAGAGCACACCTATAAATTAACACTCAGGCAGGCTCTCAGTCACTTGCATGGTCCTGAAGCCCCAGAGAAAAAGTTATGTCTTTGCAGTTGCTTTCTGCCCTGACTTGAGGTGATAAAGCACTGAGGAAAATGGTGTATTTCTTTCGAGTTGTGGGGACTCCCTCAGATGGGATGGCATAGGGCACACTGCTCTCCTTCTGCTGTGCTCCGGGAGGAGAGAGATGCAGTGTTTACATTGGGCAGATAACATCACACCAGGCAGACACTAAGCTTTGTGAATAAGCCTGTAAAGCACTAAATTGGCTGAGACCAAATGGTGCTTGGGGGGAAGCTGGAGGAGACAGCAGAAAAGGACCTTACATTTTCTCTGTCCCCTCTTTATGAATGGCTCTTTTGCCCTTTGGCAACATGGCTATATATGCCTGGGGCAGCTCTCCCTGCAGGGCAGGCCCCCAAAAATGCAGCACATAGCCAAGTACACAGACAAGCTGGGCAGCATCAGCATGCTCAGGCTGTCAACACATTGGTCCTTTATAGTTGTTATACAGTTAATGTGGTTATGCAGATTTTCTGTTTCTTTTACCTCCCTCACTGCTTTTTATTCCCATCATAGCTCCCTGTCAGGTTTGCATTGTCTCTCTTCAAACTGCCACGCGTGTAGCCGCCACTAACAGATTTTTAATGACAGCTTCAACTACCTTCCTCTGACTGAAGCAGTGCTGACAGAAGCCTGCTCTTTCATGCTGCATGCAAGCAGGTATTAAACATTCAGTGAAGAGATATGCAGCTTCTCTGTAGCCCATGGACTTGCAGTTTTGATGATCATTGGGAGCATCTTGCTTTCATGTATTCCATAGAATGGCACAGAAACCCTGACATGGAAGATCTCTCCAGCTGGTGTAACTGTATATGAAGACATACTGCACTGACAACCAGGGATCACTAGCTGGATAAAATAATGTTATGGCAGCTGTTGAGGTTAACCTTATGTATCACAAGTTAATTTTTTATTGATACAGAAGTCAGGATGTGAATAATGAGTGCTTGAGAGGGTACGGTTAATGGATGAGATTGAGTGAATCTGCACTCACGATTTCTCATAATTTAAAGCTAACACTCAGAGAAAATAGGAATTTGCTACCTTGGTACTGACAGCCAAATTTAAGTCAAGTTAAACCTGTAATACTCAAAGATCCACGGAACCAATCACTTGGAAAACACTGATCACATTATAAATCACAACCTTAAAATAGCCTTGCTCTACTGCACATGGGCTCTGACTAATTACTTCCACACATTTAGTCATGGAGGTAACTCACCTAAATGTCCCCAGACTACTGAAACTCAGGCTAGCCCATCTAATACTATTTTGCATACTACATTTGGCAAAAAAGTCCACCCAAACCGTGTTACCAGAATGTGCTATTTCTGGTGTCAGAAAGTGCCTGTGAGGAAAAGTAAGGAGGAGGAGTGTGAGGGAAGGGATATATTAGATGTGAGTAGAAGCCTCTGATGAGTGGTTTGATTTCTACCCTCTGTCTTTTTGTATTAAAATCACTACACTCATAAAAATAGAAGCTGATCCTGTCATTTTCCCCAAGGATTTGGAGAAGTGATGCTGAAAAGAATACACACACTTACGTGAAAATAATTAATACGGTCACCTTTCCAAATTTATCATGTACTTGGGGGGGGGGAGGTGTTGGGTAAGTGAGAAATAAAATAGAACTATTTAATAGAACAATTAAAGCCAACTACAAAGACTTTTTCTTCTGGTCGACAATGAGATTTGAATAATAATAATGTACTTAAAGAGTATTCCTCAATGAGACCTGCACCCAATGTGTGTGCAACTGTGCTTCTCACAAGTGAGCACTTAGCAGGCACACAGCCCTGTTGCTACAGTAGGACTGCTCAGACATGGAATTGCCTTCAGATTTTTCGTCACTGCTCACACATACAAGGTAAAATAGCCATTTGGACCCAAGCTGAGAGCCTCTACAGAGAGGCTGTGATGAAGCAAGGGAACCACCATGTTGGAGTCTGATGTGTGATAAACAGGAGTTAACCCAGCAGGGATGTGGAATTTTCCCAGCAGGTTAGAACTGTGAGAAAAAGGAAAGCATCTTCATACTGTTTTGCTGCATTAGGATGCCTGATAAGGCACCATCCAGAGAACTGGTGCTGACTCAGATCACACATCAGACACCTCCCATGCATGCTGTGGTTGCGGCGGTCCCTTGGAAGCTTGTACCACCACCATTCTATGCCTTTCTCCTAGTGGCTCACTGCCTGGGCCAGCTCCCTCTTCCAGGGCCTCCATGGATTTTCCCTGCTGCCAGACAAGGAACAAGGAGTCCTTTCTTTAATGATAATGTGTGCCCAGTTTTCTAGCAACCCTGCAATCCTTTCAGTACTTCTCAATCTTACCTTGTGCACTGAGCAGGGAGAAATGCATAAGTACTTTGGGAAACAGAGCTACAAATGATAGTCATAACACTCTCACCACCGCCCCAAAAAAGTACCATTTCCCAACTCTGTATTTTCACAGTAATTTTTCATGTGATGTTGTGCAGTTTTCATTATTTCTAACAAAAGCTAATGTTTCATTTTTAAAGCTGAAGGAATATGTAGATAATGCTATTGTTTTTTTTTTGTTAAAGTGGCTCATTTTCCCCCTTGGAAAACTAATGAGGACATAAAACTACAGATCTTGAAAGATAGTATTCAGTGCAGGGAAAATTGTGTCAAGCCTCATTTTATGACTAAATTGGAATGCACCTATTAAGTTCTGAAAAGAGACCTTGTTTATTTAGTTCATGAACTTCTAGAGGTTTGTGGGTTTACAATAAGATTTATTATCAAAAGTTGTTATAATTTTTCATTAAATGTATGTAGACGTCAGTACTCATGATCTGTTTTTTCATCTCTTCGCTGGTAGCCGGGATTACTTTGAGTAAATAATGGCCAACATAAAGAAGTGATGCTGCATTACCTTCTCAGTCAGCTGGAAATGGAAAGATTTTTTTGTCTAAATTGAATTGCACACCCAAGCTCCTAAGTTGAAAATGGGCCAAGTCAAAATAATCTCTTAGTGCAGAATACTCTACACTATGTACAGTACTATAATGCAGTTCAGAAATATTTTGACTTTTTTTCTTTCCCAGCATGCAGCGTTATGACTTTTTAAAGTTGAGAGGCAAGGAGAAGAAAGGTCTCAAGGGCACCTTTGCTGCTGTAGTAAGGTATAACTGTGTTTCATAGAGTTCAAAATTACTTCAGGAATTTCTTTTGCGGCTCACGACAGAAAGATTGATTCAGGTAAATAACCTGGGCATTTAACTGGGGTCCCAAGCAGCCCCAGCCATCCTTCATGCTGCTCCAGGCTACATCCTTGGTGCAGCCTCTCCGAGTATGTTGACATGAGCTTAGCCTTGGCCTGCCTGCCACATGGATGCTCTCAGGGGACTGGACTGGTTTTAACATTGTGGAAGGATTTAGGACTTGCTTCTTTAGACCCAGGGAAAAAGTAGGAAGCAGACAGCCAGGCCACTTTTCACGCAAGCAGAATATTAAATAAAGTTGGAAACCAGTATACATGAATGAACACAAATGCAGGATAAGCACATATGGTTTAGACTATATAATGACTTACAATTTATGGCTAAGGAATGCAGCAGTGGAAATGACATCTAGTTAAAAGTTCTTTCTTTCTGGAAGTCACAGAAAGTGAGGAACAGCAGTTTCTCTTTACATGTGATTTTAAACAGCATCTAATATGTTGATGTCTCTTCCTAAATTGCCCTTCTAGTAGCACTGGGGAAACACAGGGCTTCACAGAAGTTTGAAGAGACCTCTGCTTTACACAAGAGAAGTGAACGAGTAAGGGAACATGCAATGAGCTATGTTTGTAGCAAAGACAATGGGATCCTTTTGTAGTCCATATCCACCCTGCAAAATAAAGCAGGCATTTCTGAAACAAGGAGAAAAGAGAAGGCTCCAAAGAGAGTGAAGATGAGGTCAAATTTGATGTGACAAGCAGTGCAGAAAGAGAGAAGAAAGATCTGTCAAGGGTCAATACTGGGACCAGTACTGTTTGGTATCTTAATAAAAGACACAGCAGGATTGAATGTACCCTCAGATGAGACCAAACTGAATGGTGCCATTAATACGCTTGAGGGAAGCAATGCCATCCAGAGGGACCTTCGCATGCTTGAGGAGTGGGCCAGTGTGAATGTCACAAAGTTCAACAACGCCAAGTGCAAGGTCCTGCACCTGGGTTGGGCAATCATCCAGCTCAATATAGAATAGGGAATAAATAGACTGAGAACAACCCTGTAGAGAAGGACTTGGGGGTACTGGTGAATGAAAAGCTCCGCATGAGCCAGCAGTGTATGCTTGCAGCCCGGAAAGCCAACTGTATCCTGGGCTGCATAACAAGAACTATGGCCAGCAGATTGAGGGAGATGATTCTTTCCTTCTACTCCACTCTCGTGAGTCCCTTCCAATCCATTCTATCATTCTATAATATAGAAAGTAATCTTGTCATATAATATACTTACTTGATCTTTTGTTGTGTCTTCTACATGTTCTGAAAACCTGAATGACAACCTGTTTCTTCAGAGGTTTAAGTTTTCGGTGTAATTTAGAATAAGCCCCTAGGCATGATGCAGCTGAATATTTTGAAGTATTTGATAGAGTCAACTTTCAAAACAAAAATATAGTTGAATCTCAAGAGGTCATATCCGCCCTAGCGCATTTTCATTGAGGTTAGCTTAGGAAAGACAGACCATTGCCTCGGCTGTTTGCTGACAACCTTGCAGGTGATGCTGGTCAATAGAAAGGGTCATAGTCACACTAACCCTAGCAGACACAGGGAAATTAAAGTTAAGAACAGTGACTGAGTGACAGGAGATTGACATTGCTGCTTGTTTGAGGGCTAGCAGGGAAATATCTGTAGGAAAAGATTTGACCTCTAAATAATTGCCACACTCCAAAAGGAAATAAACCAACAAACTATTCAAGGATTCAAAGAATTTGTAGAGTTTCACATCTCAACTTTTCTCCAGTAGAGGGAAAACTGGTTCAGTAAAATTGCTTTCACTTGCCTGTTGCAACCAACCTATAATTGCGCTGGGAGCTTCAGGACACCATTTACAATTGCCTACTGCTCACATACTTCCACCTGTAACATTATACCTGCATGGTAAATTGGGAGATAAATGGAAGTTTCCCAGTATTCAGAGCTTTCTACAGAAGCAAGGAGTATAGTATATTCACACCTAAAATAGAAGGTGTTAGGATCCTTAGGAGCAAGATCTATACACCAGTAGAAACTCAACCAAAGCGGTATTTCTTTGCTGTCTTCACACGTACATATGTCCTCAAGGGAAAGTCTGGATGATAAAGAGCTCAGTCACTGCTAAGAGAAATTCAGGAAAGGATAAGGTGTTAATGGCTGTGCTGTGTTTCACTTGCCATTACTTCAGTGTGATCTAGAAGTTGGGTGAATGCACTTGGCATTTTGGTATCTTTTCCTGACAGATTTCTAAGTTTAGTGTGGAAAGTTAAGGTCCTACAAAGGCTGACAAAATCTACAGGTAGACTGATCTTGTGCTTTTCTTCAAAATAGCATCACCAAGCCACAATGAATGGAGGAGATCTGTTCTGTTGCAGATTTCTCATTTGCAGTGCTGCATCAGGGATCAGACTGAATTTTAGCCCGTGGCTTGCTCTGGCTAAGGTCAAGTATTGATTAGTCTCAGAATTCACCATTTTAGTTATAATGCTTCTTCTTTTCTGTAATATGTTCGCATTTTACAGGTAGGACTTCAGCTATGTATTTGCTGCAATTTACCACTTGAAAGCTGAATGCAGGCATAGGTGAGCTGAAGAGAACAGAATCTCTAATGCAATGCAGCAGATTATATAAACAACACATTTATTTGCTTTATGACAACAATCAATTTCAGCAGATAATAAAGATTTGAAAAAGTAAGTGTAACCCTGGAGGTAACAGAAGCTCTCATTTTCTTCTCCTGTTCAATCACTGAATAATCTCTAGTGATGTTGCAGAGGCATAATACTAAAATTTTATCTAGACCAGGATGGTTTTGTATATTTTTTGTCAGCTGACATTACTTCCCAGAGTTTTGCTGTGTCTAACACATATATCTTCTCAGTCATGTATCCAGATGACAATTTAAGCAACAATCATTTCAGATTAGGTGGATTAAAAGAAAAACAGAACAATTTTTCCTAGTCATAGAATAGTTTTTGGCATTTATGTAGCCTCCTCTAAATAAATATTGTTAATTGATTTAATCCTCAGTATCCTTGTAAAGCAATTATCATCATCCTAGTTTCGCATCAGGAGAAATTTGAGGATCAAAGGCTAGATTATTGCTCAAAACTCATAATTTACATGGCAAGTCTAATTCAAATCCACAGAACTTCATTTTATGATGTAATCATGATGTCCTTCCTTCAGGGCAAAAAAGCTGTTGTACTCAAGGAAAAAATGGTTGCCACAGCATGGAAAACACAACATAAAACTATTCTGGGCCTGTAGTTCATTATAATTAATTGCTTTTTGTTATAAACTGCACTGTTTACTGCAATTCAGAAATCTGACAGAGTCCAAATGAAAACAAATCTGAAGGTTCCTTGTCTTTTGAAGTACAAGCTGCTGAAGAGCTTTGTTCCTCTGATGTTTGGTATAGTAACTGCTTTTAAACTAAATTTATTTGTAGCCAGTTGATAAACTTTTACTCCTGATTTATCAAAGAGCCCTTCTTCTTTGGTAGTTGTCTTTTCTTCATACTGGGACACTGCAGACAGTTCACCTTCTGTCTCCATAGTTCTTCACTGAGCTAGTTTATTTCTTTTAATTTCTTCCAGTTACCTAGGCTCTTCATCTTTCCTGATCATTTCTACCTAGTATTCAGTGACAGGAGATGTGGGAAAGGTTCAAAGCTGTATGAGAAGAGTATCATACTAGATACTAGGAAACATTTCTTTACTGAGAAGGCAGTCATTCATGGAAACAGGCTTCCTAGGGAGATGGCTGATGCCTCATGCCTGTCTGTCATTGTTTAAGAAGCATTTGGAAAATGCCCTTAATAATATGCTTTGAATTTTTCATCAGCCCTGAAACAGTCAGGCAGTTGGACTTAGATGATTGTTACATATTCCTTGCAACTGGAATTACTCAATTCTATCCTATCCTGCTAATGTCAAATGTAAACAAATTGCAAACATCATTAGTACTACCGCTTGCTATACATAAATCTCATGCTCAAAATTAGTCAGTGCTGTAGATCCTATGCAAATGCCTGTGACCAAGAATATTCCCAGTTGTCATCACTAATGTATAGTCATAGCAAAATCAGTCCTGCAAAGGTCCTATTTTTCATTAGTTGCATTCCCTTGCTTTGTAGGCGGTGGGTCACTCTTGTGGCGTAGGTGTGCGGTGGCAAAAGAAACACTCCAGTGAATAACATATTGGCTTCAATGCTCTCCTCTTCTATTTTTCCCTTTATAATAACTCTCTCACTTTTGTGAAATTACAAAAAAAAATCAAATGAACCACCAGTTATTCAAATTATAACCCTTTTGGTAATCATGCTTGGGACTGTTTGTTTCATCTGGGAAACAACTTCTAAGAAGTTCACTGGATGTTAGTAGAAGACAACAGCTTTAATGCATTAGGTGTTACTTCTTGTTTCTGTCTTGTTTGCAGTGTTTAACTCCCTTGATTACTGTATGCAGTGTACTTTATGGATGACCCTGCTTCAGGCACAACTTTATCCCTTTAGGGAAAAAACTTACTCAAGATCACCCAGGACTGTATAAAACTTCCGTGTATGCTGGCTTTGGGCCAACACAAGTGCATTACAAGTAGGTTAACCAAAACCATAGAAAACTTGTCTTCCTTTTCACCTTCACTGCCTTCTCTCTCAGTGATGACCAAGGCAAAACCAAGGGATTTCTATGTGATTTATTAAACAAAAAATAGCCAATTTTGTAACTTGGGACAATTTCCCATTAAAGCGTTTTCTTAGTGCAAAATACGGTTTCTCAACATTAGAAGCCATTAATTTTGCCAATTTTAATGTCTCATTTGAGTCCAGATCTCCATGCCTGGAGCCTCTGCATCTTGATTCCTCTAAAAAAATGTATCTTTCATAAAAAATGCTGTCCTTCACCCAGGTAGGTTAAGCTCCTTTACCAGACTGCATCCCTCATGCATCAGTGCAGGAACAGCAGTGGCTCAGCTAGGGGAGGCCATGCAGTGTAATATAACCCAACCCAGAGATCTAGTTTATAGGGGCATGGGCAAGAATGAAGTTGAACTATAATTCCCTGAAGGCATCTACCTATATTGGATATTTTGACAGTCCAAGGTTTTGTCTGGATTTTTTTTGTTTCCATTTGTTTTGGTTTTGTCTAAGATAAGAAAGTAATTGTAGAAGAATTAAAAATTCTGTCTCAACAGATATTCTGATTTCTCATCCCAGTTGGTTCTGTTGTTACATTGCTTACATATAAACCCAAACAACTGCTACTAAAACAGTGTCACAAATCAAACCACCCTTAGTAATTTCTAATTCTTGGGTAAAAATCAATACCTAATTGGCTGCAAACCAAGATAAAGATAAAAAAAAAAAAGTGAAAAGACTTGGTTCCCATCCTTTATACCTACCACTTTTCACACCACAACTCTCATTGACTGAAAAGCAGCGTGAGCTCTGTAATAAAAGCTCTCATCCAGCAGCAGGATGCTTGTCTAGCAATTAAAAGGCTCTTCCATCATTCCTGTATCAGAGCACCTCCAGCACATCATTCATGCAACTGATGGAAAGATCATTTTGGACAACAGAAGCTGTAGCAACAGGGCGGGTGGTATAGGAATGTGGGGGAAGTGAGAGCTCATAAGATCCTGCATTTTAGCCAGAGGCAGAATAATGGTGCTGAGGAAGACTCAGTAGATAAAATAAATGCCCAAGAGCTGCTGAAGATTTTTCACATGTGTGAGTGTTAACGAAACAGTATACAGTGACCTAACTCTCAAGCAAAAAGACCCCAAGTAATTCACAAGGCAAGATAGCCAATGGTATTTTTCTACAAAAATAACCTCATCAAAATAAAGGTTTTGATTTCTTTAGGCTGGGACCAAGAACAATGCACAAGTGGAACTCTGTAGGGAACATCTGGAAGAACTGTTTTCCCTAAACATACATTGTACACATAGCCAAGGATAGGCAGCTCTAAACCTGCAGCAAAAATGAACACAATAAGGTCACATTTCTACAAGTATTTATTAATGTACTTTAGCCATAGCAGAATTGGGGCATGGAATGTATCAACATAAATTCATCACAGTCAGCTAGATCCTTTCTTTTAATCCTTGTGGGCTGATCCAGAGTCTGTGAGGGAAGAACTGAAAATGAAGAAAATGGGTAGGCAGAACAGCATATTGACTATGACTAAACAAACACATACATTTTTCAGTGTCAAAATACCTCTCATTGTTATGCTTTGAACTTTCAGCAAAATGGGATTATTTCAAAATGATCTGGAATCACTCATCCCATATTACAGTAGTAATAGACCCTTCATTTCTCCTCATGAAGTAAATGTTACTGAGGGGACTGGTAAATTTTCTGCCGCCTGTCAGTCAGGATCCATCAATCATACAGCAAAGCCCTAAACAATTTTGACTTAATGAAATGGGAATAGGAAATAGAAGAAGGATCTATTTTATTACTATTCACTGAAGCTCTTTGGCTGTACTTGTTCCTAACACTGCTTTAGGAAAATCATCTTAAGTTTCTCTTACATAGGAGGAATTAAATTCACATATGCCACCCCTTTTGTATTAGTGTATGGGTTTTAGAAGCTCACTCTAGAGCCAGGGAAGAGCACGTGTGAGATAAATATGAAAATTGGTCTTTCTTTCCTACAGTGATAACCCCATTGAAAGCAACAATAATAAACCCAGGACACTGCCTGAAACCAGTGTGCACTGAACCCATAGTAGAATTGTTAATGTTGTACTTGTCATGTGCACAAGCAGTCCCTTTGAAGTTCACGCAGCCATGCTGGTTACATCAAAGTATGGGTAAAGAGAAGTTTCTTTCCTCTAACAAAATAACTATCCCCAGTTTATGATCCCTGCTGCTTTGTTCTCTCACTTTGTTAACTTTGCATGAGAGATCATATTTCATGAGGACTCACCTAAAAGCATTTAACTGATCAGGGATTATCTGAATAATAAGTATATACATGAAAATACAGTAATATTTCTCAGACATTGGTATATGTGCTTTTATTTCTGCCTTCCCTGCTCTTCTACCATAGAACAATTTCATTAGTAGTATTTTGGTAGCAGCTTATTGAGTTGTTTTCTTCTCATCTCTACTGTTCTTGGGATGCTCCACCTGCTCATTAAAATGCCTAATGGCATTGATAGTTACGTTCAGCCTCATGTAAAGCTTCAATTAGGTTCATCAAACAGCTTAGAATTCTTTTGGAAATGGAGGGAGAAATATTGCTAGGGAAGGAAAATTGCCTTATCCAATAAGAAGCGTCAGCAAATCCTCCTTTTTTGAAAAAAAAAAAAGAAAAACCCAAACCACAAAACCCCAAAAATACTAAAACCCAGGCTCAGAAACAGGCTCAGTACAGAACTTTCCCTGCCATTGCTTCCTGGTCATCTGCCCGTACCTCTGTCCTCCCTGTGCTCAGGATATAACATCTTATAGAAGCTCACATGCCTCATGGGCAGCAAGGCTGAGCCTAGGAGTAGATCTCAGGCACTTTTAGCTTGCACAAGGGATGCATCTTAAGTTTCTTGCCTTAACTTGCAAAAACTTTTTCCTGCTGCCTCTGTCTTAATCCAAGGCATAGATGCTTTAGATCAAGAATGCCACCTAGTCATGAACCTCAGCTTCCGGAGGCATGTTCACGTTATGCTTCCTTGAACTGCTATGAGAATGACTAAACTATGCTTAAAGGAAAAAAAAAAAAAAAAAGATAAATCAAAAAAAGTGATCTAGCTTTATATGAAACAGTCCAGAAATCCCAAAACCTCTTCCATTTCCCCACCCTGAGGACCACACCTGCACAGGAGACATACCTGCTGCATGCAGTACCAACAACGTGGGATGGAATAAGCCTCCACCACAAGCATCAGCACTTCAAGACTGAGGACAGAACAACCCTACTGTTTAGGAGGAAGGCCAGCAAAATACTTTAATCAGGAAGCTCAGTTGCAGACAGGCGGATGTCTGGGAGTGAGGCAGTTAACAGCAGCTGACACAGCCTGGAGTCAGCACTGGTAACAATTTTCCCCTCTGGGTGCTTCCATAAAATCAAGGCAGCTGTGATCCTATTGCCTGCCCTGCTGAACCCCTCGGGGTTTCTGGAGTCCTCTCACAAGCATATAAGGAGTTGTTGCTACAGTAATTATCCCTTACCTGTCAGCATCCTGTAACCAAGAGGGTATTTGATTTGTACTTGTCTATGTGCAGGAACAGGTCACCAAGAGGGAAATGGGTTTTCTTATTTCAGTTATCATACAGATGACTATAAGCACATAGAGGAAGTTGTTCAGAGTGTAGCAATGTAGCCCTATTAGTCTTTTGTCAGTTTAATTCGTGGGATTAATAAGTTTACAAAGAAGCTGGGCACCAGCAGAAGTCAATTGCTTTTCTTAACCCTACCTTAGTTCTTCACTTTAAGGTCACATCTCAGCACACTAAACCTGATGGCAGCAAGATGAGTACCAACAGATGAATTGGGTTCCTCTCCAAATTTGCCGAAAAAATTAAAAAAACAAATGGCTAAAAGCAATTAAGTGACTATTAGGAAAAAGCAGCAGCTCTGCTTTTCTATCTGATACGGTACATCTTTCTAGATGTTTCTTCTTCCTTGCTGTGTTTCCTCATTCCTTGTCTCTCCCCCTTCCTTCCTCTGGACCCCTTTCTTCTGTAATTTCCAAGAACACAGCAATGGCTCCCCCTGTGATTTGTCACAACCTACTTGTGCTACCAGTTTTCTGGTGGCTACTCTGCCTCCAGTGAAAAAAATCTCACTCTATTACTGCATTGCAATTAGTTCCCTGACATTTTAATATATTCAGTTAGCATTTCCATCAAGCTTAGTAAGCATATACTTAAACAGTAGTATATTTTTGGGAAAAAGAAACAACAGGGTATGCAGTTCTAACATGCCTTGGGTATCAAGGCATGAGGCAAAGGGGTCAGGCTATACTTAACTTACACAGAAGCGCAGTAATTTCATTGAAGTGCTCTATCTGAATTAACCTACCACTGTAAGAAAGTTGAATCTGAATATTAAAAATAAGGAAAGATATATGTATGGAGTGAACATTGCTAGGTTTTGGGGTGCAGCAGGTAAATCCATGGTATTTGGATGAAGCAATCAAGTTACCCATTTATTACCCTAGGAAGATCAGGATGCTAGGAGAGCTAGAATAGAAATCTTACCAAACTGCATTAGTGGACTGTACTGATTGATTAAGTCCTCCCACAGTAAGTCACTAACTAATCATTACTGCAGGTGTAGTTTCCAGCAGAAGGTGGTGGGTATGATTATAGCAAAAGACTGGCTCTTCTCTGTCTAGCTTTTCTTATCATAAAGTCATTTGGGTTGGGAGGCACTTTTAAGGGTTGTCTGATCCACCCCTGCAATAAGCAGGGATATCCTCAACTAGATCAGGTTGCTGAGAGCCCTGTCCAACCTGACCATGAATGTTTCCAGGAACAGGGTAGCTACCACCTCTCTGGGCAACCTGTTGGAAGTGTTTCACCACCTGCGTTAAAAAAATTCTTTGTTGCATCTAGTCTAACTAAATCTTTTAGTTTCAGCCTGTCTCAGCCTGTTTTCATAGGAGAGATGCTCCAGCCCTCTGATCATTTTCCTGTGGCCTCCTCTGGGCTCACTCCAACAGGTTCATGTCCTTCTTATGATGGGAGCCCCAGAGCTGGACACAGTACTGCAGGTGGGGTCTCATGAGAGCAGAGTAGAGGGGGAGAATCACTTAAACAGGTTCATTATGCAGTCAGGATAGCAAGTTGGAGCAATCGTCTTGAGACGTGTTTCAGCCAGATCACAACAGGCAAGCTAATAATGCAGATGTAGACCAAAATGCCTGTTTGAAGTTTGACCTGGCAGAGAACTATGTTCGTCAGAGCCACTCAAGTGAAACACAGCTGACTTCTATGAATAAAAAGATACCTCCTTGAAAGAAATGTTGTTTAGAAAAGGGCAGGCCAATTTTGGGAATCATGAGTTGCCTGCAAGGTTCCCTGAGATACTATCAGAAAGGTAATGTCACACCTCCAATAGCTATCACAGCAGGACGTTCTGTGTACTCCACGCAATATAGTTCATGGTTTCAACCTCCTACTGAGATGCTGGTTTGTAAGGAGCATGACAAGGCTGTCTGCTCTCATGTCATAAACAATGAAGTTGAGCATTTTATCAGATGGAATACATCACGTTTTGTTGGTTTTTTGGATGGAAAAAACCCACACATGCAGTAAAAGCAAAGTTGATGGATTTTGAAAGCATCGATTAGTTGCTTTGTTTATGCATCTCAGTATTCAGTTTATCCCCTAGTGTAGCTCATTGTTCTGATTTTTTTGAGAAGTGTTACTTGTTACTTGCATGCTATGACATGTAATAATTAGCCCCTCAACACAGCCTGCCAGATGGTGGTGTAATACACAGGATGAGCTGCTCAATTAGGGGTTGCCAGGAGTTTACACGACAGCAATCCAACTTTTATCATTCCACTGATGTGTAACGGGCAAGGATTCATGGTGACCCCTGGGATGAAAACAGTGACTGTCACCTCCAACCGTGGGCTGTCACTGGCCCAACTCGAGCCCTGCAGAGTTCAAAGATTACCAAAAGCAGCAGAACACATCACATTTAATGGATGTAAGCAGACATGTAGTGGTTAAATTATATGGTATTTCATCACAGACTGAATGGTAAATTATGTTTTCCCTTTGTTATTTTTCATTTTAATAATTGATAAATTGATAAAAAAGTCTGATCTTACTCTTTGAAACTTGATGCTCAATTCCTTGAATGGGTGGCACAGCCATTCAGCTGAAGTTTACCAGCTTTTCAAGTACAGCATCAAGATGCCAGAGCATGACCTCCTTAGAGAGCTTCACTCCCCCAAGAAATTTATGGCCAAACCTAGAGCAGTATGGTATACCACGGAAGCAGTGAAATCACTGTCCCTGGAAGTGTTTAAAAACCTTGCAGGTGAAGCCCTCAGTGACATGGTTTAGTGATGGACTTGGCAGTGCTGGGGTAATGGTTGGACTTGATGATCTTAAAAGTCTTTTTCAACCTAGCTGATTCTGTATTCTCCTAGGGGAACTCTAGAGCACCTGCTTGGGTAGACATGTTCATTTTAGAATAAAACTGGCTTAACTACACTTGCTCTCTTTTCTGTGAAAGCTGCTTGTCAGCTTATCTGTCTCTTTCGATTTGAGATTTCATTGCATTTGTGGGCAGAACTGACAGGCACCTTCCCTGTTTTGTTCTATCTGCAGTTCAGTGTCATTCAGACAAGGCAACACAAAAAGACCAGCACTCCTAAACAAATGAAAACAAATGTTTTATTTACAGGAAAAGATCTGTACACTGTGCATACTTAAAAATATACAAAATCATAATAGAAAATATAGAAAGTGTTAAAATGTATACAAACACTGCTTAAAAATGTGACTCCTGTAAAATCTTAAGTTTTGTTATTAGAGTACACATTCATTTAAAAAAATCATCATACAAAATAATTCTCAAAGCTATTAAAAAAGTACACAGTCTTATTTGAATAGTTCAATGACTACATATTATAAGAGTGATGAGATGATATGAATAAATGAAAGGCTTTTACACACAACTCTTTATTTCAAGAACAAAACTCTGAATCTGATCACTAAGCCAAAGAGAAGAAATTTGCAGAGTCAAAATTCATCCAGTAATGCAGGTATGCCCAGACATGGGCTACTTTAAATTTCAAACAGCTAAATCAGGTATCCCCGTTGTGTGTCAGAGGATAGCTCCCAGGAAAGATTCAGCTGCTTTCTGATGGCAGTCTTCTACATTATCTCCTTGGAAAAAAAACCCAACCCAAACCCAATTTAATTTACTCAATAAGCATCTACTTTAGAGAGCATGAAAGGAAAAATACTAGCCATTTATCTTGCAGTCAATGCACTTAATATCCTTTCATGGTACATCTGTGTCACTGTCCAAATGGCATCTTCCATTCTTAAAAACTGCTGAAGAGAAGGAAATGAAAAAGTAAAACCCACTATGGACTGGATCGCTCTACATGTGTTTTGAACTCCTGTTTAATTCAATCCATCTCTAAAATGGCTGTGTTCAGTCAGGGCAACCATCGAGTGTAGACACCTGTCTTCAGTTAAGAAAAAAACCTCTCAGTTTTCCTGCCTTTGGCAAGAGTTCTCCAGCAGCAAGTTCAGAATTTGGATGTTTTCACCAAAGCAAAAGTGTCCTGACCAAAGACGTGCAATAATTTAGCTAAATTTGTCAGAGAGTGCAGATGAAGGTGTGTAAATCACCCCTCACTCTCTCCCCAAAGGTACATACTTCTTGTATCATGTCTATTTCAATGACTTTACCAGAGTTTCAACACCATACAACTGCACAGCAAGGTAAAAAAAGATGTAGTATTTTAATCCAAGGAATGACTGAGCTGTGAGTTTATGCTCACGTAACGTTTAGAACAATGAGGGAATGCACCCATTTTTTTTCTAGCAAAAGGATTTCAGCTCAAAATGTGGCAAACTCTTTTTTTTATTTTCTCGAATAGAAGAATACCTTGATTTAACCATCCAAAGGATGAATGCATAAAATGATAGAGCACCACAAGTCAGAAAAGCTACAGAATTCACAGTGGAAAAAGAGAGTATAATGAAATTCAGCTCAGCACATTTCCTTAAGCTGCTGCTGTGTTTCCAGTTTGTTTCGAAGTTCACTGTTGTTCACAGCACCAGGGCACAGAAATGAGGCTCCATAGCTTTTGAAGGCAACTTACTCCTACTTGTCCGTAATACTTCATAAATTTTAAACCTGCATTATTGCAACATGTGTGAAGGGAGCTCAGGGGTCCAGTAGCAGAGGCATTTGCTTGGCTGATGATGCACCTCAATAGCTCAGTTTGTGCAAACCTCTCTTGTCTACAGCGCTGTTCCACTCTGCTAGCATGTGACAGCCACATGGGAGAGATGCAAAGCCACACCTGTTATCTTCCCTTCCTCCAAAATAATGATCTGGGTGGAAAAAGGCTTGTTTTTTTCACACTGACTGCATTTAATATATGTATCTAAATCCAGCACCTGCACGTGTTATTATTATTAAAAGATACACAGTTCAGCGTTAATGCACACTCCCTGTTTTAAATTTACTTAATGTGATTCTTTGTAAATATCACTGCCCTCACGTGGGATGGGGAAGTGCCCATAACTGCAAAAATACGTGGTGTGCTTTTCTAAAAGCCAGCAATGCCAATGCCACAGAGCATAAGCAGTGTTGAGGGGAACACCTCTGCAGGTCCTTTATGACCCCCCTTTATTTATCTTTGCCCCTTCTCCTCTCGCAGCAAATGGAGGTGAGCCCTCAGTTAGCAGATCAGGCACACTTGCACTTGTGCCAAAAACCAAAGGAGGACAAGGTAGGGGAGTGAAATCTCTTTAAGGAGCCACAAGGTGCTTGAGCAGGCAGACCAATAAAACATCACAGTAGAAACAAGTGTTGGGAAGCCACCTGAGGGATGCTTTTTTTCAGGCATGCTTGGGATGCTTAGGCATCACAAGCTGGTCTTCCTCCTCTGTGAGCAAGGGTTTGCAGCACAGCTCTGAGTCATCTTCTGAGGTGATGGTGATACAGCACCCATATTTGCACTTGCAGAAGGAGCACTGAACGCCATATAAATCAGGCAAAGAAAAAAGTATCTGCTGGGAGGCCTTGAATACGGACAGCCCAGTGTGTTAAAAATACAAGTTCATTCTGTAGCACCTCAGACCTAGTTCTGATTGTTATTTAAATGATACATTAAGTAGGTATGCTTAGTGCTTATTATGTGAAACTTTGTAATTTGCCTTATTCTGTACAACAGTTATGTTGATTGCTCTGACAAACTACTGAGGAA
Organism: Psilopsiagon aurifrons; assembly: GCA_025447955.1. NCBI lineage: Eukaryota > Metazoa > Chordata > Aves > Psittaciformes > Psittacidae > Psilopsiagon > Psilopsiagon aurifrons. The sequence goes on from JAOEHY010030910.1 coordinate 40,573, forward strand.
TAATTCTGGTGTGGGTAGCTGAGTAATGCAGTTAGTATTTTTCTTCCTTGTGAAAATCAAAGGTTAGTGGCTGCAGACCAGCCAAAGTGATATGCTACTATTTCTTTTCATAACTTGAGAATGTCCTGCTCATGGAAAAGCAGTATCTTCACTAGTCCTAGAAAGCTGATCAACTGCCTTCCTTTACAAACATGTGGTAGCTAACCCTTTGTACAGGAGAGACAGACATGTTTGGTTGCACTGTTCCGACTTCCTATGTTTTGCAATCAGGGTACTAAACACATGGAAAAGTAGATTAGTTCTGTGTAGGTTATCTATTCTCCACATGGTCAAATAATAGTGTTATTAAGAAATCAGTATGTAATATATCCAGAATCTAAGGCTAGTATGAGTAAAACCTCTTCATTTTGACATGTACCAAAATGATTTATGGACATAACTATCCACATAACACAGAAGTACAGTTTTTAGATTATCTGGTCATACTTTCTGTCAAGGAATCTTTAAGAGGATCATAAAGCCCAAATTAAAAAACTACATAGAAAAAGAAGGGTAAATCCTATGTAAGACACACTCTTCACTTCTGATGAAGGAAATCCATCAGACCCAAAAAGCAGAGTGACAGAAAAAGGATTTTGTGATTATACTTATATTACTATTGAAGAGGAAATAGTCATTAATGCTCTTTATACTCTCTTGCCTTTCTGCTGCTTAAGACAAACCACAAAAATTACTTTCCACCACAACCACTCAGCTATCCTTTTCAATGCCTCTTTGAGCTGTCTGCCTTTTTACTGAATGGGCATGAGTAGAATATAGCTGTGCTTTTGTGTTCATACGTTCCTGCTGAACTTACCCTAAAAGAAAGTGTGCAGTTGTGTGGAAAAAAAAGAATATTAACCTCCTGCTGCTTGGAAAATCTGAGACTGAAGTCTTGCCGTGGAAAACAGTGTTTTAAATGTATTAGCAACCAGGCAGATTTTTAGAGGTACCTTAGAGAATATTCTCATTGTGTGTTATGAAGGAAAATACCAAATTGTCTCCATATGCAATCTGTAGTCAGGATTTTTGCAAGCCCTGCAGCTTCTCTGGGGTACAGTCTTTCAAACATTAAGTAAAATATTCTGATATCCACTCCCTATACATTCTTAACAGCAGTAACTTGTGAACAAGTGAGTTTGAGTCAGCTCAATGAAATACCTCATACATGATGTCTATAATCCTGAATGCTATCTTTGCTGCAGGAAGGTAAGCTCCCTCTATGCTTGCTTTTAGCGTGTTGAGTGAATGGTGTGCAGCCTCCCTTCTCTTTTTCTCCTTCATCTGTGCAGACTAGGAAAACAATAAAATTTCCATCTCATAATCCTCTTGATAGGCCTCCCAGGGAGTTTTTTTCCTGAATGGGTTACAAATATGTCTGTTGCTCACTAAATAAATATTGTTTACTTCTTTCTGCCCTACGTGGGCATTTCACTGTGAGCATGGGTGTCTGGCATCAGAAGTACACTCAGTCAGTTAACTGGTTTAGCTACGTGTACAGCCGTCTCCATCTGCACTGACTTCATAGCCACCGTAAGGCGCCGTATACAGCTGGAGGCCTGTAACTGAGCCTGCGTATGAACAGGAATTAAAAGTCTACTCTAGTCAATGACTGCACAGCTCAGAGTAGCGATAACTTCATTCTTGGAGAGTGTGAAAACCCCATGGAGCCATGAGAAACACTGTATTGTTCAACAGGCTGCTCTGTACATGAACAATAGAGGCTGTTTCACAATGCCAGATTTGACAGTTAAATAAGTTCATTAAAAAAAAGTTACAGTCTAGCATATGTGGCACAAGAGACCACTGACAAATTCTGACATTCACACCCACAATACATTATATTTCTGCCTAAGTATGTCCTTTGCACCTTTCATGAGCTAAGCCTTTTTTTAAAGTATTTGCAAAGCAGTAATAAATACTCAGGCTCAGAAAAGAAGTATTCCTCATGCCTGCTACTTAATTACAATTTATAGACTCAAGACTAGATTGGTCTAGGATACAGTTTTCAAGTATTCGTCTCTTGTTTATAGACCGACAGTAGTACCTTATTGCACATTGTTTCTGAAGGACTCTCCTCTACAAGTGTGGGAAATTATTTCGTTTGGGGCACTTGACAGCTTTGAACCCTGGCAAAATGACTTTCCCCTTCCGATAGAGATCATCCTGCAAACCTTTGTTCATCCTCTGCACCAGCAGTTTCTCGTAGAGCAGTGGGTGGTAGGCCCCTAAGGTACAAGCTGCATCGTAGTAGAGTTCATGGTAGTGACAGAGGTCAGTCTGTCGAACTGAGGGGATGTATTCGTACACGTGCACTTCGTTACACATGGACATCATGATGAGGATACCTGGAGCAGAATGTGAAAATAAAAGTGAACCCCAGATTTCACTTTTCTCACAGGAATTTAAGTCATCCAATCTTGTTTTTTCTTTCCTGTTTTCCTTTGCTGTTGCACACCTTAAGTATTCTGTAAAATCATTAAGTAATTGATCTTTGTATTAGAGCAGCTTTCACTTTTCCCTGATACACAAAGATTGTGATCCCTGTAGAATCAATAGGGTCGGACAACAACCATGAGGAAAGAGAAAACAGCCCGTAAAGGGCTTGCATATCACCATCAGCCTCTCTCAGTGAGAAGACTGCTCTTTCCCCCCCCCCCCCCCCCCCACCACCATTTACACTGTACTGTCCACAAAACATCCCACAAATGAATCAGGACCTAATGCAGCTGCATACTACTTTTTTTTGAGCTAATCACTTTTCTTGCTTTTCTTGTATATTATCAATTCTTGATCTATTTAGCAAGACAGACTAGGTCTTCATATTCACTTGCAGAATACAGAAGACATACATACACACAGAGCAGTTGTCCGGTGTTTTTAAGGAGCTCTTCCTGGTACTTACGCCACATCCAGAGCTGAACTGTGGCCTGCCAGGTACAGGATATATAAAAAAAATTCCAGATACGCCCAGTCCATCCTCCTCTGTGCTTTTGCATGTCTTTCTTTCAAATATTTACACACATTTATCTTCAAAGCTATGAAGATTCTGACTGATTTCCCTTTCCATTTTTGTCCACTATGGCAAGGGGAAACAAGAACAGAAAGCTGGGCCAGTATCACTGATGTTCTGATCAGAAGTAGACCAGGACACATACGATAGGTGGGCTTTTGCAAACTTTGTTCTCCTACAGCTCAACTGCAAATCTGTACTAGCAGAAGGTCTTTTTAGCCTTGAAATGGAAGAAATCTTACTGGTGCAGCCATATGTTTTCGAAGGGATGCACATCAGATATTGATCAACAGCACTGTCTAAATTGCAATACTTTCACATCAATCACAGCTTTTGGGAGCCTCTTCTGCTTCAGAGCCACGTGAAAAGGAAATTTAGAAGTAAGCCTAGGATAACCTTTTTTTTGTTTTTTTTAATAGATTTCCCTTAAAAACTAAAAATACAATAAAATGTATCAAAGCAGTTGCTGCACTACTGGTATCCCTGTCTGTTGAATACGACTGTCAGCTCTCAGAGGAGACAGCTGTATAATACTGCTCACTTTGCACTTACAAATGACAACTGATGTAATTGTTTTATTCTGTATAACAGCCTTGGAATCCTTACACATCAAAGGTGTTTTGGGTAGATCTCACATGTGAAATAAATTAACATAAATCATTTTGGTTCATTAATTAAGGAAAGACATTTTCTGAAGTTCACTTGCAGTTTGGGAACACAGATTTCAACGGCTTGCTAATGAAAAGAACCTTATGTTCCCCCTGCTGTGTATCATTAGATTATCAAAATGATTTTTCCCTGCCTGATGTGTGAAATAACTGAAAAACAATTACTTCTGTGATTAAATCTTCTTTTATCATAAATGAAAGGTTCTGAAAATGTTCTGGACTGTTTCACAGCTTTACACTCTGTGGTCTTAGAAAAGCTAAGCATATAAATTTCAAAGAAAAGTCCACAAATGTAAGCAAAGTATGAGCTTAATAAACCCCATTTCCTTACCTCCAAGCTCTTACAAAGATGCTTTGAATGGTATCCTGCCTAGACACTATGCCTAGAGTTGTTTTGTTTGTTGTTTCAGTTTTACAAATGCTTCCGTCAGCTTTTCCACTGCCAACCTGCTTCCTCCACTGATGGAGAGCCCACCTGCCACTCCAAGGTAACTGTTATCCAGCTGAATCAGAGGACGGATGGCAGAAACGTGTGCAATAATGAACCACGTTCAGAAGCAGTAAAATGACTTCTCTCCTGCACCCAGAGCCAAACCTGGAACCTGGAGTTTCCAAAGCTCTACCACCAGTCTCTTAGGAAAACTAGCTCTGACTGAAAGTACAGGCCTTAACCACAGCGTGTTTCATTTCACTGCCATGTTTACCCAGATAACCTTAAAATTTATACAGGAAGTTGCTATTTGTGGGAGAGGAAAACTGTCAAGAACAAATACTGGGGCTCCCTTATAATTTCCTTAATTACCACAAAGATGGCCACATCACTGCAAGGATGGTACAACAATGACAAATTTTTAAGCAATATCATTGACTTTCCTGTAAACCACTTAATGGAGCACTTAAGAGTTTTAGTTCTTCGTGATCTCTGGATCAATGTCCTCCAGAATCAATCTAAAAGGCACACTGGGATATTTAGTTTAGCTTCTTGCTTTTCCTGCCTTGTTCCATCCAGTCCATACCTTTGGATTTCAGATTGCTCATAAATAACCAGTTTCTGTTAGTCCACTCAAGTTTTTGCTCATGCTGGACAATGATATATTGAGGGAGGGAAGACAAACCCTATTCTGGGGAATAACAGTAGTCAGTGCCAGGCTTTTTCTCCTTTAGCACTACAGACCTGCAGCCAAAGAGACCAATGGTGTGGTAAAACCAACACTCCCAAATACCTATGGGCTTGATCCCAGGGCATGCAGGACTACACAGTCTACATGAACCTGAGGAAGTAGGTCCCTCCACTTTGCTGTCACAGCTTCCAAATTCTCCCTTGGAATGATCTGTTTCTGCCGCTCCATTCAAAACCAGAAAGTAGCATAGCACTATATAGAAAAAAAAACCCCAAAAAACAACACAGAAGGGTGGGGCTAAAAAACCCCCACAAACAACAAAAAACAAGGAGCTTTTTTGGAAAAGAAGCCATTTTCTTTGTATGAATACAGTCCTCACTAGAGTAGGGAATAAATGGGTTTATTTCTGTCCTGTACCTTAACAACATGTGAAGCCCCTCCACAGGGGACAGCCCTAGTGGTGTAGGGCTGTTACTGCTATCAGATGTTCATAAAAAATACTAACTAAGCATCTTCAAAACAATAGCCACAGTTTAAACAAAGAGGACACTTGCACCACTCCATGTACTAAGACGCATTCAATTTTTACTTTCTAATGTCATGTCTAGCTTGTTTTTCTTAAGCCTCTAGCTCAGCACTGCTGACGGAACTCCCTGCACTACCTGCCTCATGTTCCAGCCCACGGTTTTTAGTACCGCTCTTGAACTCAATTTCTTTCTTTCCTTGGTGCTAACATTGCAGTGAGTTACTGCCATCTGTATCCAGCAGGTGTAAGTGTGCCAAGCTATCTGTATTTTCATCTACCTCACAATTCAGTTTCCCCATCTTCCCTCTCTCTTACAGTTACCTTCAGTGATCCTGTAATATTTTTTCTAAATTACCAGAAGATTTTTGGCACTTACGTGATCCCCAAAATATTTTTTTACATTACATTCGAACTTTTATGAGTATTTTATGTTCTGGATGCAGTCTGAAAGATAAAGATGTATGCCCCTGACTGCTTACTGACTTCATCTTGCTTCTGCTAACCTGTTTTGCTTACCAGTCTACTGTGAGAAGTTCTACATTGCTTCCCATTTCTTATCATTACAAATCCATTATTGCTTCCTAGGTTTCTCTTCTGTGGCTGAACCTGTTTGCATTTCCTCCTGCACCTGTAGTTTCCAAATGTCCCGTGTTTACTTCTTTTCCCTGTATTGCATGCAGAGTGCATGCCTATACAAATTTGTTTTGCCTGTGTACTTTTCACAATACTGTTGAATTTGTCTGCAAGTTTGTTTCATATCTTAGCAGTCCTCCATGATCATCAGCATCAGTATGAATGAAAAACATATTGTCTGATAGCCAGTAGGACAAAGAATTTCCACTTCAGTATTTGTTTCTGCTCCCAGTCCTTAAGTTAGTTTTCAGCCAATGCCCAATTACTACATATAAAACAGCACTGACCTGGGGCGACATTAATGAGCACAATGTCCCAGCACCTTATAGTCTGGACAGAATTAATCTCACTGGTATGTTCACGCCCATCTCTGACCTAGCTGGTTTAAAGTACTCTTTATAGACAGTGCAGAAGACAGGCATTTCTAGGACAAAAGTCATCTGACTTATTTTAGATGTATACTTCAGGACATCTATATTTAGGATAGGTTATTCCCTGTAACTGTTGTTCTTCTTCAGTGGCTAGGCAGAAACTGAAGAGTCTGGCTCTTGCTATCAAGTACCTTCTCCTCCATTCTCCTAGGTAAGAAGCTTTTGGAGCTCTGTGAAAAAATACTCTGTTTTTTCCAGGAGCACTGTAAGAACAAATGAAAATGAGGTGTGATTCATCTGACCAAATGTGCCCACTGGTACAGTTACCCACACCCGAGATAGGTAACACAGGCTCCTTTGCTGTCCATAGATGAAAGTATGCACTTCAAAGTAGCAGCACATGTCTACTCATCCCAGAGTAGACATTTAAAAATAGATCATACAAGTCATGTCTTAGAAGTTCCCATGTCCTTGTTGACTGCAGGGGAAGCCTGAGTGGCACCAGCAAGCAGGTGTGAAACAGCCATCAGATCTGATCTCTTCCAGATCTGATGCTTGACCTTTAAAACTTTCAGGTCTTACTATCCAATCTAACATAGTAAGGAAAAAGTCAGGGTATCTGGCATGATTTCATCTTTGGCAAGTGTGACTGGTGCAACCATACATTCAAAATCACAACTGAAGATATTTCTGTATAGGTGACTCTAATTCTAATACCCCTGCTGGATTTTCAGAAGTCACATTTGGATTACAACGGCGAAAATTCAAAAACGCTAAATAATTCTGCCTGTGTGGAGGAAAGTTATAGTAAATCATTCAAAAGTGCGCTTTATGAACGTTGTATAGTTGAATGGCAGTGTTCACAACTACCGCATTAGACAAAATAAGCACTGTGAATCACAGAATCATAGAACGGTTTGGAAGGGAACCATAGAATATTCTTGAAAAAATATTTTAAAATATATTATTACAAAAGAAAGTATGTGGCTGTCACAGGAGCAGTCAACCTGTAAGTCTGATACAACAGTACAATATTAGATGCTGTATATGATGAAGTATTGTGTATTTCAAAATATTATGTATTAGTATTTCAAATCCTTAGACAGATGTGTTTCATTTTTTTTCCTGTTTGGCAGATATCTGTGGTGTCAGGAAGTGTGGGGTGTGGTTTAAACTCAGTCCAGTTGGCACAAATAAACTCCTGAGCTTTCACAATCTGCACTGAAAACATTTAAACCAGAATTAAATTAAGATTAAATTCCTTACATGGGTGGTTTATACAAATGAACACGTACTATGGATTCTAATCAAAAGGAGAAAATGTTTTTCAATTTGTTCCTGGCAATTTTAATGACCCAAGAGATTTTGAATTTCCAACATGCATCTTTTGTACAATACAATTAAGCTTTGTGGTTAGCACACTGATCTAAAAAGAATGGCCTCCAGTTTACAAGTAAATAAAATATAGTTTAATATACCTGAATACAACAGATGCTGTATGAAAGCATCTGGAATAAGTGTAATTCAGATATTCAGCAAGAACTCAGTATTTATTTTAGCAAAATATGCTGAAAACAAATACATATAATCTGATTATTGCACTCATAATGTGTTGCATTTCACACACCACAAATTTATTTGCAGAAAAGAATTTAGCTAGACACACTAATAAGCTTATGTTTGATAACCTGTGCACTTGAAAACGTTACAAATAAACATAAAGCATTTAGAACATATAGTCTTCTATATGTTGGTCTACTTCTGTAGTCTCTCTTGACTGGATTTAAGATACGAGAGGAAAATCTGTCACTCCTTGAAACTGGGCCAAATGTGCCTCAGTTGTTCTTTGGAATATATAGTAAAGTAGCTCTGGCTTTTTAAAATACTATGTTTCTGAAAAAGGGTTCTTTTACCTCTGTTTAGCTCATGAACTATGAAGAATACTAACCACAAGAAAACCAAATATTTATTAAGGAATTTAATTGTCACCAAGTGGCCTGGTGCCTAAGCTTAGTAAATTGTGCAGTACTTGTCATCTTTAATGTATAAAGGCTCTCATTATGTAGTAGACCTAGAAAATGACATATTTATCACTTAATCCTGAATGCAAAAAGTGTACATTAATCACAGTAATATATTCTGAAATACAAACGTAGTCTGGAAAATGCTGACCTGTAATCATGTAATTTTAAATGTATTACTCAAATTTGGGTGATACACTACAGTAGTAAAGATTTTTTATGTGTGTGATTTGGGGTGCTGTAAGAGGAGAGTTTGCTCTTTTACCTCTGTATTTCAGGAGGTAGAAGGTGGTCAAATTTCAGAGTCCTTTTATTAGAAGAAGAATAATTTAAAGCTGATGTATTTGGAGGTATTTATTTTTGTGGTAATGCTTGAAAAAAACTGAGCTGGAAAGAGTAAGCACTATTCTGTTCCTTCACCGACTGCTGGCAAACAGCTGAATAAGTAACAATAATAAAGGCAACTCTTAATAATGTTGAATTGTTTCTTTCAGATCATGCAAGTGTATTTTTTCTAAGCTGAGCTAAAGATCAGCTGCGTTCTTCTATTCAGAACATGCTCTCTGAAGCCACTTTAAATTTAAGTTTAGTCATACAATGATCTGCTAATGTTGCAGTGTAATGATAGTCTTGCTTGTACTATTGTCTCAGTGCATGCAAATGCAGGTTAAAATAATGTTATCAACTGTTAATGATGTCAACTGCAAAGCCTCAAACATGCCTTTCTTCTTCCCTACAATAAAGTCATCTCGGCTGTTATTTTGCATTTAGTGGTTCATATGCTACGCTAAAAGCTACAACACATAGCAAAGACTACCACCTACATGGATAATGTAAAATATTATTTTTAGACCATGTCTTGGTCTAATACCACAGTCAGAGCTTTTAACTAGCTTTCTAAAAAGACAAAAGCTGTTTGATATAAAGGTATATGGATGGAAATTTCAAGTAAAATCACCTCTAAAGATGTAAGCTAGCAAGGTGTACTGGTGGACTACAAGTAGGAATTACTACTAAATCCAGTTAGTAAACAATAGACAGGAGGAAAATCTTCATAGAAAAGCCTATATATAATCTACACATTATTACAAAGCCTGCAAACTTTCCAAATGCTAATGTACCATCCCATCCAATGCACACAATGCTGCTCTTGAGAAACTCAAGGAAACAGTTTTAGACTTGGTCTTCAGATGACAAAAATGTAAGGTAAGCCCTAGGTTGTTTACACAGGCTACCAAGGAGGGTATAGGAACAGTTCTCTTTCAGAAGAGCAGTAAAAATAGAGACTGCCAATATATACACCCCGAGCCTCAATTAAAAACTCAGCATTGGTATGTTCTGAAAGAGAGGAGGAAGACTGAGTTCATACTTCACAGTGAAAAATGCATTAGTAGGAAGTGAAGAGGTAGCACTTATTTCTGATGCCAAAAGATAGAGCAAATCCTTCTTTAAGAACAGTGATGTTTTCTCGACTGTTAATTTAGGATATGCCAGTGGAATCCAAGTTCAAGATTTGGTGTCTGGATGTTTACATTTCTTCTGAGAAAAACGGAATAGACCAAAGACGCGATATAAACATATAAATAGCAAACACAATTTTCAGCCAAATATGAACCAACAAATTAAACTGCAAAAAGTCACCATGGCAATTGCCTAATGCTAATGCAAGACAGTAATACTGTGCAGAGTTTTGTTCAAAAGCTTGAAGGTGGCAGCTGCAGAAATGATGCAAGGATACACAAGAATGGGTTCTCAAAGCTCATCTAAGAATTAGATTAGGAAGACAGTAAATAGTTCATAATGAGGAGTGATATTAGCTAAGCTATGACATGTCACATAAGGCAAAGTTACAAGCCAGGGAAAGCCCACACTGGTGACTCAGAAAACAAGCCAAAAAAGACTCCTAGATTAAAATAAAAGGTTTATTTTACCCTAGAGAACCTTTCCCCCAAAAACCCAAAAATCCAAAAAACAAACCAAAACCCAGTCTCTGTGTTTTCTAGGTCATTATTAATAACCTTTGAGCTAGAAAATACCACACTAAAGGATGACTTGTATGTGACAAGATAATCCTTCCTAGACTGTATACTCCAGAAGTAACACCTAGCAAACAGGCCGCAATTGGACAAGACAGTGAGTTCAGCCTAATTTCAATGATGTCCTGAACTCATACCCATCACTAAGTCATGTAGAAAACAAAGTTTAAACAAATTTAGCAGAAAAGACTGCATCAAGATGTGGGTCTGCATGCACTGTTAAGGTGCAGCCTGATACTGGCCATGGATGGGTTTCCATGAGCTGATAGTAGAAAAAAAAAGAAAGGATCATCTGCAGAAGAATGGAGAAACTCTAATCTTAGTGGAAGCTGATATATACTGGGTAATATTCATTTCACCTGGCTTTAAACTTCCATAGTGTGTGTTATCATTACAGAAGAGGCTGGCAGCAGCAACAGAGTTATGCCTCACTTCGTACATATCTGCAGAGCACCACCAGTCCTGCTCTGTGCCACACTTCTCTCCCCATCCTCTCCTCTCTCCTCCTTTACACTTGATACATGTGCTGCACTCCCCTCACCCCAAATACCAGCTATCACAATGCTATTGTCTCACCTCAGCATAGGGTTTTGGGAGCCAGGAGCTCCAGGAGAGACTTATGCCAAGTCAGAGCATCCCATATCCCGAAGTGCATGCAGAAAATCTTTCCAGCTCCCATGCGACGGAGAAACCAGTGAAAAGGTCCCACCTCTTCTCATTTGTTCCCCTAAAGTCACAGCATGTGAGAGACTACCTCTTCCTCATAAAAGACGCACTCGCCCCTTTTCCAAGAGACTTAATAATATTGTGACTTAAGTACTTTAATACAGCTATTAACAGTGTTAAATGATTCCCCTGACATTAATCACTGCTAAAGGATGCTGACTCAGTGATGCAAAGCACCATGAGAATATATTCCATGAAGCATCCTCCCTTTGGGAAGACTCAGCTTCTTATAAATAATGCTAAGTGGCAGAAATAGATACAACTGCCAGGTGAGAAAAGCAATTACTGAAGAAACAGTCTAAGAATACCCTAAAATATTCCTGACAATCCTGAAAGGAAAAGGTCTGACATTTCCATGTTTTAATTTACACATTTCTCCAACTTTGTAAACTGGGACTACAGAGGGTTAAAAAGCTTTAAATAAAAAGTGCTTCACTCCACCCAGAACCATTTTGTTTGTTTGCTGCTTTGGGTTTTTTACCTTTTCCGCATTACGGGTAGCAACAGTGACTTGATGAACTGCTGCTCTTCTTCCACAAGTAACCACAGCTCACAGAGGGCTGTGTAACTTTCTGCCAGTATAAATGTGGACAAACCAGATCCTTGCACAGTCTTCACCCATTCTACTCACAGAGCATTGTACACAGATGTATAACTTATTAGAATAAAGTGATTAGAGTCACTATGGTCCACATTTATAAAGAGCTTAGATTCAGGGCAACAGGTCCCTCTGCCTGTGAAAATTCATACCCCCTATTTAACAGTCTACCTTCCTTCATGCAGTTGTTTTGAGCACACAGTATTAGCAGTGTGGCCATTTAATAAACCATTTTCCCTGTATCTTCTTGAAATTAAGACACTCATATTTTACAATGGCCATAACTTACCAATTCTTTCTATTAACTTCATAGGAAATAATTTTATAGATTTTAGAAGAATCAAGTAGAAGCTCAATATTCAGGAAACACCTTTCTTACAGGTGCAGTCAGTTGTGTCTGCCATCTTCCTTCCCAACTGAATTATTTAATGCATGAGTTGTTGAGAGATACCTGATCTGAAGACCAATGTGACTTTTCAGGTTTTTGCCAATCTACATTGTATATATTTATGCTTTATCTTGCCCTTTATTTTCACCTTTGATAATATGCAGTTGCTGTTTGTGTGCTGTCTCCCAGTATTTATTACGTTACACATCTAATGCACAGGCATCCATTCAATAATGTTATCAAAATAGGAAGCCTCTCCCTAAAAAAGTATTTCAAATGCATCTATCAGAATAGTAGCTAGTTATCAAATGAGGCAGGTATGACTCCCAACAAGCTTGCCTTACTGCCTAGCTTTCCTAAAGCTAATAACAGCATTACCACGATGTCTAAGCATATCCTTTGAAAAAGAACAATATAAATAAAATCCCCAGCAGAGGAGAAGGAGTCAAATTTGCGTTTGTACACACAGAGTATATTTATCTGTACAGCTTTTGTTGTTAATGCTGTTGCTTGCTTAATGTGGTATTTTCAAAGCTTTCTCTGCTTGAAGAATATTTTTTGTCAGGAACATTTAGATTTTGGGGTTAAAGATTACTTTTCTATTCTTATAGTGAAATTAGCTCCATTTCTTCAAAGAAAGCTTTTGAAGTGTTTCTTATATACGGTAGAAGTACAGATTGTCAGCACAATGATCCTCTTCACTGTTCTTACAATCAGCAGCTGTTAACCTATTTTTATCAACAACTCCATTACTCTAAGAAATGCTTTTGCAAAATGTGAATGCAGCTGGTGAGATCATTCCACATGAGCAGTCTTCTTATGAATTTTTACAAGCAGGCTCCAAAAATCTCACTTCAGGAAATAATCAACTGCCAAGCTATCCTCCTCCAACACACGAGGCCTCCTCTTTCCACTCATGCTCCAGGTAAGCACAACCCACTCACATCATCGATGGGCACCTCCCAGGATCGAACAGGCATCCCTCTGAGAGCTTCAGCACCCTCCCTAATGCCTTTGGTGGGGCTCCACAATATCCTGGAATGCCACTACTGCATACAGAGCCAACCGAAGAACTGTTTTCCCCTGTCGGATGCAATCTCAGGTATCTTTGTTTTCAGATAGAATAAAAGAGCATTTTCTGACTGCAGCAAATACATAGACCAGTAACATAATGTCAAGGAAGAAATGATGGAGTATCCAAAGTGGAAGACAGTATTTGGAGCTTTATTGCCTCTGTGTCTCTAGCAGCATAAGCAAGGAAAATCCTGTCTCAGTCTTGCTTTTCTGACTACTTGCATCCTTCAGACATTCATGATCAGGACCTGCTATGCATCAGGTAAGTCATTATGCTGCATGCACTGCGGGCACAGTGCCAACTTATCCCCCATGAAATACTAAGGACGGACCAAAAAAATACAGTGAAATTCTACTCCTTCAAGTGTAAGGAGAAGAGTGATGTTTTGGGCACTTTTAGACTGACCACTTGAATCTGAAGCAGGGCATGGGAAATCATAATCACAGAATCACAGAATTGTCTGGGTTGGAAGGGATCTTAAAGACCATCTAGTTCCAGCCTGCCTGGCACAGGCAGAGACACCTTCCACTAGAACAGGTTGTGCAAGGTCCCATCCAACCAACACCACCAGGGATGAAGCATTCACAACTTCCTTGGGCAGTCTGTTCCAATTTCCCACCAAACTCATCCCTTGATCTGTGTAGGGAATACTGACTGGCCTGTCAGTGATTTCATCCTCTCTGTATCATCTGCCACGTATTTTCACTTGTTTTCTGATGCATCTCTGCTCTATGATCCCAAAGAACTTCAGAATTGAGTAGATTCTCAACAGATAAATTAATATGGAATAATATAATTTTCTCACGGATGTATGTATGTTTTATGACTATGGCATGAATATTATGGATGTGAAAGGCAAGAATGCAGAGCATTAAATTCACCCAATTATTTTATTGTTCTCATACTGTGTGATTTAGCTAGTCATTGTTTCTGTGTGAGTACCAAGAACAAATAGTGCATGGACATGCATGGATATGTATGGACCTGACCCTCATGCAATGCGCACATTTACAAGTTTTTAATTTTTCTTTTAATCTACCATGTCTACTGGCCCATCTCTGATACACCTACCAATAAAACCTGACGAAGGAGGGTTGGGCTGTATCTTCTCTTTCGTGTTCTCCTGAATGATGTCCCATAGCTGCCATATAAACTTTGGATGGAGAATGTAAAACGGCTGATTTGGATTCTTCCTGCGATGCTGTACGTAGGGAGTGAACAGATTGTAGTCTGGCTTCTTATACCACTGGGAGAAAAAAAGTAATATTTATTTAAAATCCTATAGTATCAAATGTGTTTTGAACGCTACATGTACAATAACATTTGGGTTCTTCAGAACAGAAGCAAAAGTAGCAAAGCAGTCTGCACTGGTAGATGCTTCTCCTAGCAAGCCAGTCCTCACTCTGGGCTATTCTCCTTCCTTTCTTCAGAGACTCCCAGTACACAATTGCACTGCAGTGGGAAGAGCCAACCCTCACAGGACCACGTTAAACAAGGTGTTCAGAGAGCCCTGAGACAAGATAACCACTGTGGGGTGAACCTTCCTCTGAATGTGTCCCTGTCTCTGATGGAGGCAGCAGCAGCATGTGAGGCACGCTGACGGCAGCCTGTGTAGGAGGCAGGCAGCCTCTGGCATCTGTTGCTAAGGGAGTTCAGCAGATGAAGATTCACTTTCTACTTTGCAGTTCGCTCAGCTCCAAGGTTCCCCTGCCAAGAACCATCAGATCAACTGGTCCACTGGAGCTGCAGCACCAGCCAAAGCACAGACTCCCCCAGTGACAACCAGATGGATGTCTGCAGCTCTCAGTGAGGGGGCAGATGATGAAACACAGATGGCTGTGGGGGAGTGGACACGAAGGGAAGACTGATAGGGAGGAGGCCTGAGAAATGGGGAAGGTGCCAAGAGAGATTTTCATTAGGGTGTTGTATTTTGTCTGGGAAAGAGAGAGGAAGGTGGGGAAAAGTGGATGTAATTCTTCACCTTTCCTCATGAAAACTCCATCTGAAATCTAGCAATGTTCCCTCCTTGGCAAACACAGAAAAGTCACTGTTATGTGAAAATAGCAATATTTTACCTAAAAACCCCCAACATCATCCATTTATCCTAGCATCTCAGAGCAGTCCATTCCTGTACAAATGCTGCCTACTACAAAGCTTTTGACCAGTAAACCAATTTTGACCAATTCTTGTAGTAATAACATTTCCCACTCCTTGGATAAAGACAGACCTCAGCGTTCATTGTGACAAGTGAGAACCAGTAGACTCCAGTACTAAATACATTAATTTTCTCCAGTCCTTTCAGACCGATTGTGAAAAAAGGTCCAAGCAGACATCTTACCACATTCAGATTTGCAGAGTAGGGGGCAGGATCCCAGGCTATTAAGATAACATCTTTGTACAGGGAGCTGTCGACAAAGTGATGGTTTGGATTGGTGAGAATCTGTGAACACAAATGCAAAGAACTGCACAGCATTAAAAGCAAGTGGGATCCAGAAAAACAGCAGAAGTTTTCTCTGAAATGAACAGTCCTTCCCATGCTGCTGTTTGTGCTGCTTTAATTCTGCTCAATTTTAAACATTTTGTTTTGTTAAAAAAAAAAAAAAAAAACAAACCATAAAGAAGAACTTAGCCCTACACAGCACTCATGACAGTTTGAAGTAGCAGTATGCTGAATTACTCTCCATCTGTGAGGGATGTGATGGGACCACTTGAGATGCTGCATAATTGTATATCAACACTACTGTGTATTCTGGAATTTGAAAACAAAAGCTACAGTATTTCAGACCACTTGCAAGATCCTGTTCTTTCTTTGAAGGGCTACAGCCCCCATGGATAATGTCTTTCCTTGCCTTCACACGTTTTTGGTTGCTTTCTCATTTCAACAGCAGGTCAGTCTCATTTCAAGTAGCTCCAAAACTGCAAACTACACCATGACTGTAAAACCTGGCATACCTAGACAAAAAATTCCAAAACACATATGTGACAGGGCTATTGTTGAAGAAACTGTCATAGTGCTCTGATCTACTGCTCTCATGTATCTCCTTGCATTTGCTGGTACTCTGCCTGATCCTGCCCCACTGGAAGTTTACTCTTCATTCCTGCTGGTTCATCCCCTTCTGGACCCTCCATGCCGAGCCAGATCTTTCTGATACCTGGTGCATCCAATCTCAGGCAGGACTGAGCTGAATGATTTCAGCATTGGTTCAAACAGTGTGAATTTGGCTCCAGCTGTTAAACTAATCAACATTCCAGACAAATAAATTCATACTAATTTTCATTTCCCTTTAGGATCCAATGAGCCATATTTGATTATGCATATTTTTCTTCAGAAAAATAATATTGTTGCCATAGCAATATTCTTCCTACCATAAACTTTGAGCTTAATGACTTTTTATCAGCCTTCTACAAGATCAGAATTAGTCTTGCTCCCATCAGCATCTCCCCAGCTTCATTTCTCAAAGCAGTTTTCGCCTGAGAACATAAACTCCTTTTTTGGGAGTAAACAGACTAAAAGGTCAAGCTTTTAAAAGCTCAGTTCCACAAAGGAGCTCTTACTTGCCTTTTAGCAAGCAAGAGTCCTTTGGAGGTGTTATCCACACAGTTACTCACTCTTAGTGAGTCTGCATTCATATGTATGAGATGAGTTTTGTCTGGAACAACAATATCTGTTATGGCTGCACGGGCTTCCTTCTGGTCCTTAAACAACTGAATGCGGAGGGAAGAAGGCAGAGTAAACCTGTATGGGTAACCTATCTTCAGTACTGATAGGGAAAGCAACTTTACCAAATGGCATGTGCATATTTCACTCCTGGAGACAGGAAGGCCAGTTTCTTATCACAGGTGGCTTCTGACCTCTTTGAAGGAGCAGAAGACTGGTGGGAATATGAACATATGTGAGGAAGCTGTGTGAGCTGAACTGGTCTGAACTTTAGCCATGCCCTGGCATGTTCTCTGATACACTGCTTTTAGCACTAAAGCCAGAGTAAGTTATTTCTGTTCTCTTTCCCTGAGCAAAGAAAGGGGCATATTTCATATTTAACCCAGATCACTTCAAAGACCTAGTCTGTCTTGCAGCGCCACAAAGAGATATGAAACAAGTGTGAACAGTGAACTTTCTGCAGTGGCAAGTGTACACACACAGAGAACACACCCACCAAGGACGGACTTTGCATGGGCAATGAAAAACCAATTTCATTACAATTACAGTCAACTAAAACTTTGCTCTCATAAAAGAGCGTGCTACATGACCAACCATTCTACTGGCACTGACTAAGTAAACTCAGCATTTCAATACGTCATAAAATTTCACAATGATTCTGCTGTTGCTTTTTGGCTGCCTTTGATAAAAAGGGAAGAGCCTTGGTTTGCCCAAGAGCAGAGCACAGGCAATAGGGCTTTTTTCCAAAATTGAAAAACTACTCTCAACCATAAGGTGTCACTGTAGCTCAATGCACAATTATTTATGGACATCCATATGCAGAAAATCCCATTTTCTGTTTCCATTCAGATGACCAAACTCACTTACTTTATGTGGAATATCCAGTGTACTTTAAAGTTTTTTACAAGTACATTTCAAACTTCCAAAGAATGATGACTTGCCTAAAATTATGTATCAAGGCAGCTCAGTTCTCATTTCTTTTGCCTTCCAGTGAGGAAATAATTGGGGAACTGGAGAATATGAGAAAAGAGCTTTGGGATCCCCAGAGCCCAGGCTTTGTGAAGATCCTGGAGGCAGTGTGGTGAAAGTCTTCTGTACTGATGGCTCTGGCATCCTGCAGGGCCTTTACAGAGGTCAGAACCATGAGAAGCTTTACAAACCCATTCTTTGAAATAAGGATATCAAGTAACTACCGCGGTCACTCTACACTGACAGCAGTGTGAACATCCCTGTAAGGAAGAACTTATAACTGTTCTACATCATGACTGTAAAACCACTAGCTGTTTCCCAAATTACCCAACACTTGCTCAGAAGTTATTAATTTAATGTCATACTGCACAGAAGTAACACTGACTTGAATTCACAAAAGGAAGATCTTACCTGAGAGTTAATGATCCGCATGGTTGTTTTATTTCCAACATCTTTTTCATAGCCACGTGTTGGAGCAGAATTAAATCTTAGAACAGCATCATGAGAATCTAGGAGCATAAATGAGGGGGTAATTTTTTTTCTTTGGTAATACAGAGCAGTACAAAAGATGTACATATATAAAAATAAACCAAATTATCTAAACTAACATAAAACACATTTCTCCTAATCTTGATGTTCTAAGGATGATAAACATTCTACTATGTGCAAAGAAAAATCTTGCATCTGCCACATATTAATAACATTCTTAAGATGCAGCAAAAAAAGTTAAGAATCATCTATTAATTTAGCTTGCAATTCTTCAGTATTTCCCTTCATTGGATAAACTCGGTGTGGGAAGGTTATTAGTACACCTGGTGCACACAATTTCTCACCATTTCTACTGCAAAATTTATAACAAATTACCCCATGCAAAAGCATGTTAAATGCAAGGATATCTAATTACACATGTGAATGAATACCAACACTTAACTATAAGCTTGTGTTTCACAGTATTTTGTAATACCTGAAAATCGCAGACTACCCCAAACCTATTAATCATACCCATGTACTTATTCTCAAGGTCAGTATAAGTTAAAGAGTCTCTGTAGGGAAGTGAGCCAACAAACCTGCTCACACATAGAACTTAAGGATCCATTCGTAGCAAAGATCTAACAAAGCTCACCTGTCAAAATTTCCTCACGAGCTGTTGACCTTGGAGTCATGAAGAATAAAAAGCAGCTCTAGGTTAAGTATGGGTCAAGGCCAGACACTATGTGCAAGCCTCAACTGGATAATCATCTTCCCAGTGCTTCTTTTAAGGAAATCTCAAAACACAAAAGGTGTGAGGGAGAATGAGAGTAAGAAATTATATCCATTGCCCCAAACCACACTTCCCTGTCAAGAGACCCCTATTTGGCCTACTTTTATTATCCCTTCTATCAATGAAAGCAGAAAATATAATTCAAGCCATATACTGCCTTAACCCACAGGTAGTTTATACAGCTGTTTCTCTCTAGTAACTTAAAATGTGTTTTCTGTAGCTCAAAAATGGAGCAGGCAGAAGTTTCCAAAGATAACCAACATGCCTCAATGGAGTTTGGGCCATCTTTCATCCTTTCACATCCTTACTCCACACTTGTACTCCAGACAAGAAAACACCATACAACATGGAACTGTCAGTTCAGTTTCAGCTGTACTTGCTTGCTTTAACATTTTGCATCAAAAAGTGAGATTTTTGCCAAATGTCTACTGACCCCAACTACACAAAAGCTAAGGAATGAAGTTTTTTTCTATGTCTCTATGCAGGGACAACCCTAGACTCAACACCTTGCCTTCATCTGACTAAATATAAGTAACTTGAATGTGTAGGGGCTAGATGACATGAAGTCAATAAAAGCAGCAGGTACTCCACATTTCTGGAGAAGGAGAAGAGAAACAAAGATCCTTTGTAACAGAAAACTGCTTCTGAATTTAAGAACAGACATCTGGACCTGCATTTGATAACTTTTTAATAATCCATTGACTAAGAACTGGGAAATGGGAATAGTCTGGTTCACAACTGAGAGACAGTATGTTGCATTTCCAACATTCCTCACGCTAGTTCGTCATACCAAGAGCAAAAACCTTTCCTTCACCATAAAATATATGATCAAGACACAGCTTAGCACTGATAATAGCTGGGGTTAAGTCAACTGATTTTAATCTTATTGGAGATAACCATTTTAAAGATAGAAAAAAGTTTGCGGTTTGATCACAGATCCCTGCTGTCCAGTGATGTCAAAATAACTGGGTCTCACAGTAAATAGCATGATCACAATGGGAATGTTTGCTGTACTTGCACAGTATATTTCTATGCCTAGTTTTATTCAGAAAACAATCAGAGGGTGGGAAGGATGAGGGCAAGGGGCAGAACACAAATGACATTTATGCCTGCGTTTCTAACATGAACACAGAAGAGGGAGCTAAAGGCCTATGAAGAGAAAGGTTCTGCACTGCGCTTTCTTGCCCCCTTTTTTTTGGGGGGGGGGGGGGGAGAGGATAAATACTAAAAGCATTTTGCCCCCA
>JAOEHY010030911.1:7209-31575 GCA_025447955.1 Psilopsiagon aurifrons
CTCACAAGAGCAGAGTAGAGGGCAGGATCACCTCCCTCGACCTGCTGGTCACACTCCTTTTGATGCAGCCCAGGATATGGTTGGCTTTCTGGGCTGAATAGATTTTGAGAGTGTTTGAAACTTACATTTACTAAGAACTACTAATTTTGTTCTACTGAGTTTTAATCCAACTTCGCTGTTCTTCTGTCATCCTTCGAGAGTTTAAAAGAAACATACCTTGTGCCAGGACTGGATAATCTTATCCATGTGGGGAAGTTGGTTTTTAAGTTATTAAATGACAGAATTAATGACACTTGCTCAGTGCAGCCAGTATCTGCAAACCCTTCACATGGTTCTCACTCACCAGAACTCTCCATCATTCTCAAGAGTGAGTCCCAAGCTCTTACGTTCTGAACTGCTGACATTCTTCCACTCCTCGGAACTAAAAGGAAAAGAAAAAGAGGAATAAAATAACAGCAAGGATGATTAATGACTTTAGTTACATACTGCCTCCTGGAAACAAAACTGCAAGGAAAATTCTCTGATAGTCCTTTATAAAGGTAACATCAGAGTACTGAAGAGACAGTTGATATTCAGGAAGAAGTGATGGGCTTTTACAGGAGGAGTTTGAAAACATGAATTAATTTGAAAGCTGCTAAAAAATAAAAAGATGAATGGGAAATTGTCACAACTGGAGCAGAACTTTGTTGATTTCCTTTGTCACACCTTCCCTTAGGAGGCTAAACCAGCTGGTTTGGAAGGCTGTAAGAGATTGAATCCATTCCCTAGAGGCCCTTCAAAAGAAACCTAGTTTTCCTCCTCAAGAGCTTATTGAACACCTCACTTACACCAGAAAATTCTCTTTGTCTCATAGCCCTTTAAATAAGAGAGACCTGAGGTCTAAGATTTCCCCAGGGAGCCTTTGAGAAGAAACTGCTGCAGCAGGAGCCTAGTGTCCAGTTTTCAGTGACACTACACTGCATGGACACCTCATTGCCTACATTAACATGCAACTTATGTGCTCTGCATTGTCCCCAGGAGGCATCTGCCTCTTTCCACTGACTACAGAGAGCACAGGATCCTAAATGCAAGCGGTTGGATGCTTAAATCAGGCAACATGATAGAAGACAGCATGAGCCCCTTCCCTAAAGTGTTACATTAGATGAACAATTCCTCACTCCCTTTCCAGAAATACTTGGAGGATAAAGCTGAAGGTGGTTGGCAGGAAGGAAAGGAAGCTGCTTGCCGTAACAGCCATTTTCTTCACCTAGTTGGAAATTCTCCATTTAATTCTGTTAGGCCAAAAACCAGGGGCCAGCTTCAGAGTCCTCAGTGCTTCCACTGGCAGGAGCAGTGGCTGTGCCAAGACAAGAGCTAGTGCAGAACCACAGGTTAAACAAGACACAGTAGTTCTGCACATTCTTCACATTTCACCTGGCCCAAACTCTTTGAAAGTAATCAATTTTTGCTGGCCAAAGTATAAAACGTAAGTACTTATTACCCTGTTGTTAAGAACACTGCATTATTAAATGCTAACAGCAGCTGGTAAGCACAGCATTGAATTGTAACATCCCAGTTAAATGTTTTTTCATGTGTAAATTGCCAGTGATGGAATACATCCCCCCCAGCAATCGATTATGTCTCTCTAGAGGTGCCTGCTAAGCTCAATGCCCACATTAAAATTCATTAGAAAATAATTCCAGGCATCACAGATGTGGCAATTTTACAGCATTTTTCACCAGTCACTTAAATTATCCAAGAATAAGAGGCTGATACCATACCCAGCAGCTAGCAATTGCAGATGAGAAACTGAGTCACAGACAAAATGAGTGTTGAAGCTCATGTTCTTGACTCATCACTTAATCATACACTATTTTTCTACTTGTGCCCCAGTGTGCCAGAGCAGTGATGTGTATATACCATAAACAAAGGTCCAGGAAGCCATAACCTCCTGGCTCATCTGGGATGTCTTCTTTTGCTCAGAGAATGCTAACAGATGGCACAATAGTTCAGCCACCACTCTGAGCACTGCAGACTGATGTTGTGTCCTAAGTGTATAACCATGCACCTAACCAGTGATCCTAATCACAGTTTCATTCCTTCTGCAGCACTTACCTGTCACTCCATGCACCACTCCACTCTCTTTTTCCCCAGGGATTCCTCAGCCTGATCATAAACAGCTTTTCTGCCTTAAAAGAGAATATGAGCCTCTCTCCAAGGCGCAGCTTCCGAATTGCAGTCACTGAGTAGGCATGGCCGATGACAAGACCCTTCTCTGTCTCCACTTCACTGGCACTGCCAGAGGAAGCCTTTAGCACCAAGAATGACAATTAAAAAGAACTCATATCATTGAAGGACCTGACAGCCACATGTTCAAGGGGCAGGATGGGGAAGATTTGTTTTCTTTCACAGAGCTGTATGTTCTCTTCCCAAGTGTTTTGGCTATGCAGGTAGGCAACAGCACTGGGGCTCAAAACTAGTGCCTCACTAGTCCTTTGTATGACACTGCCTGACAAGTTCAGAGCACAGGGGAATACTGCCTGCGACAGGCATTCTGTCTCCCCCTGGCCTCAGAGGGTTAAAGACTGGGCTGTTGGCTACAACAATTTCATTTAATGTGTCCAGATCAAAATCTCAGCAGTACATCTAAAACCAGAAAAGCAGTATCATGAAAAGATGCTGGAGTTGCTTTGAATGACCGGCCCTTTACAAAGCCAGTGCAATGTTGCTTCTGAGCAATGCATATCAGACAGCAGAATGGAAAAAGTAAAGCTGTATTAGTGCTATAACTTCTTCTGAAAAGAACCAATCCAAATGGAGCCAGCATAGACATCTTTGCATTGAGCCACATCCAGTCTCTCTCACCTATGTTCGTCTATAACCCAATGGGCCTATAGACACTTACTCCCTTGGCAACAAGGACGGAATATTAGATTTAGTGCAGATCCTTGCATGTAAACTTAAAGTAAGCTAATTAAAGAGCAAAACAATCAAGCCTTTGCTCTGGTGAAGAGAGCTGGACTTATTCAAGGTATGACATGCACATAGTGCTTTCTCATACTTTCACTCATGGCAGAATTCCTCTGGTCTGAACAGACATGGTCCTTCTCCTGACGCAGATGTTGCACTGACACAACAGTGTTCAGTTCCCAAAGATAAGACACCAGGGAGGGGAAAAGACAGAAAAGAGGCATTTCTATCAAATTGGAACTGACAGATGGTCTGGGAACCGTGAGATTCTCGCCAGCACCTCTTTGCCTTTCACCAACAACAGCTCCTAAAGAATCAGTTTGTCTTACACCAAGACTGGCTGACATTTCCAATGGGTTTGAGCTTTCTCCAGTGTAACACTTTCACTTGCATTTTTCACAACTAAAAGCAAAATAATAGTCCCTGACAGCATGGGAGTCTGTAACCTCTCCTGCAGCTTTTGTTGTCCCCCAGGCTTGGCTTTTCTTACTGCTAGGCTGACCTTCCCACCCCATTCTGAAGGCATTTATTTATTGAAATGAGATATTTAAACATCTACTGTCTGTTCAGATCTCTAAATGGTGGATCTCAGGGCTATTTTATAATGCAAGGAAAATGATGTCATGTTTGTAAGTCAGCAATGAAGTCACTTGAGTATTAAATATTCTATACCTAGCAAGCTTCGTTGTGCGTATAAATACATCTATCAAAAAGTGATATATGCAGACAAGTCAAGCCAAACCAATAGGAACAGCCTCTGTGTAAACAATGTTTAGAAGCATCTGTGTTTAACTTGACAGACAGAATTATATTGCTAGGAAGAAGTGAAAGCATCACAACTGTCTCTATTTAATTGTTTTTTTAAATACAGCTCCCTGTATTTAGCCTATCTCCTCAGGAGATCCGTGTTAAGAAATGCCTTAGCATTTGGGAGCAACCTGTCATCCCAGAAACAATGTTCACAGCGTGATTCACATGAAGTCTGGTTTGCCATCCATTATTAACGAACAGCACTACCTAAACAACCAAGTGAGCTCAGCCCTTCAGCTCAGCTCCAGCATTACACTGATGAGACAACTGCATCATCACAACCAAACTCAAGAAGTCCCAGCAGCTCAGTGCCAGCAGAACTGTTTTCTCTAAACAGATTTCCCTAAGAAATAGAGAAAAGGAAGGCTGCCATCTGGCCTGTAAATGAGGGCATTCTGGATGGATTAACCTCGGGTCAATACACAACTGTGACCATTCAGAAAGAATAGTATTTCAGATCCACAGTAAAGTGGCAGCACAAACGGCTTTGTGGTTTTGTGATTGTATTTAGTGGCTCATGGAGCTCTACTTGGCTGACAGCACTGCCAACTTGCTAGTTTCTTCCATAGAAAGCTTTTCCAAAGCAGACAAATGAAGGACACACTCAATATACTCATAGTAATAATCGTATTTTTCTTTCTGGATTTTTTAAACTGAAATTAACTCTTCAAATCCACCTCTCTATACATACCGCAATGTAGCAGCTGATCAACCCGCCTCGCTTATGCACCTTCAGCAAGTCTTCAAACAGCTTCATCTGCTGAGAAATTATCTCACCATATTTGCCCTGTACCAAATCAATAGATTCTGCCACTGCCCCAGTGAAATCCACAATTGCATCTGCAGCGCTGCCTCCATCCAGGGCTTCATAAGATCCCGCCAGCCTGGAGGTAACAACATTCTCAGTTACTAAGCAGCAGTTGTAATTCAGCTTTAATATAAGGAAATACATTTGTGTTTCATCACAAAACATCAGCTTGCACATAAACCTTTGCTGGGTTTCTAGGGAAAAAGTGGAATGATCCTTAAGGTTTTAGGCTGCTGAAGGAAAGTACTTCACGCTCCTATGAATCCCCTCCTCCATGCAGATTAAAGGAGTTTTCAAGCATTTTTAGGTTCTCTACTAGCAGTAAACCTAAAACCTATGGAAAATATGACAGAGTTAAAAGAAAAACAAACAGATGGATAGAAGGGACAGCACTGAGGACTAAAATGACAATGAATTAGTTCATACTTCGCATAAGCCTTCTCCAATAATGCACTCCAGAATTCATTTTTCACATTGGAATGGCAGTAGATCAAGTTCCCATCCATCGTTGGCAGCAGATCATCAACCACCACCTCTGTCCATTCTCCAAAGCACCAGAAACGGAAACGGAAAATCCCAGCATATTTCTCTGGGTTTTTTGGGTCCCATTCTTGCTCGTTAAAATCTGGAATCACCTGAGAAACCATGGAAAGGAAAGTTCACCAAGAACGTTAAGATTTGTCCAGAGGGCAGACCACCCCGGGGCATGCACTGTGCTGCTATTCAGCTTTATGAGTAGTCAACCTCAAATAAATGAAATGCAAAAAGAGGCTGAACTTGGTACAACGTCAAATATAGTCCCACTTCAAGGAATCATTTAGGAAAGTCACAGTCAAATTGCTCTGCAGGGAAAGACAGAACCTATTACACTATTAACTGTGGCTTTGCTATATCTCTTCTTTGGTGCTCAGTGGGATTGTGGAAGTCTCATAGGATGAAAAAAATAACTTCTAAAGAAAGCGAATTTGAAGTCACCAAAATTCACATTCATTAGAGGCACATTGGTCCTAAAGAGAAAAACGCTGGCTGACAGGTAGGGAAACAACAGGGTTTGTTAGTTTTCCTGTACCAAGCACACTGATCACTTACCTGCTGCCAGAGGTTCTTCCTCAGAGCCAAGCAGGAGCATGCAGCCACAAACCAGCAGTTCCCCAGGGTGCCTTGGTGTAAATCATGGGAGCTGATTCCATTCACAAACAGGTGGGGGTCTTCACAGAGGTCCTAACAAAGCAAAACGGCAGCTACTGGAGACTCCACTCCAGAAATGATCACAGCATCCTTCCAGCTATTCCTCTCCACACTTCTTGTGCATCACATTCCCACTGAAGCGTGGAGTTTCTGTACCAGGAAGTTCAAAAGCTCTCTGGCACTAACTGCATTTGAAAGTTGTGGTATACAGGATTAAGTTTTTATAACTGGATTGTGTTGTTTTATCTGAACACCAGGATTTGCCTCTTATTTTATCAGTGTTCCTAGTTTTGCCCTCAGCTGAGGGTGATCTTTGAGGACTGGAATTAATTCAACATTTGGAAGACTTATTTGGCGTTGGCACAGTTAATGAACCAAAAGTAAATTAAAGGAGAATGAGGAAGCATTACTGGGAAAGGCTCTGACCAGACAAAAACCCATCAAGAAAAGCAGCAGGAAATGACTGACTCCAGAACTGTAAGCTCCTCATCCTTTCTCTGCCACTCTCTTGGCTGACATATTGGAAACCCTCCACTAACAACATGAGTTATTGCATCCCAAACAGCACCAAAGGCAGCAGCGAATACATGTCTGTGAAATATGCTTCTTGTTCTCTGGGTCTCATCTTGCTTATTTATCTGGCTCTTATTAGAACCACTCCTTCCTCTCCTCCCATGGCTTTCCTGGCTCTGTCCCTATTTACATGCAGATTCTCACCAAAGCAGTCATCTCTTCCTGTGATGTCTCCCTCTTCCTCACTAGCTTGCCCCTTGCTGTGTCTTTATAGCCTGCAGTGGAAGGAGCACCTCTAAGTATCACTGAACATGGGAAAGCCACAGGGGTAAATTCTGCTGCAGTTTTGTGTTTATTACCCCGAAATCCTTGGCAGATGGTCTGCTGAACATCTGTGGCCTCACAGTCCCAGAGAGAAATTCCCAAGCAACCCTTCAGAAAACAGCTAATCTGCTTGCCCCAGTACTGGTATGGAAGTTACTGGTTTCAACCCAGTGATTGCTCATGACTCTTGTGTGAATCATTGCTTTCCCTGACTGGTTTGAGAGGATGGAGGTGCAGACAGCGTAAGAAATTCTGCTCTTTCACAGTATAACTCTAAATTTCAACGCTGTGGAAAGGAAAATATCTTATACCCAGGCATTAGAAATGCAGAATAAATAACACCCTCTCCCCTCAAAATGGCAGGAGACTCCAAATTCACTGCAGTCTTTCCAGTTTGTTACCAGTAGCAGAGTAAGGAGCTGTGCTCCTTACCTCACAGATTCTCACTGCCCTTTGATAATTACAGGTGATAATCCCAACATATGAAGACTGCAATCCAAGCCTGGCTACACACCAGGCATGTCAAAACCTCTCAGCCTTCCCTTTGATGGCACTGTGACAAATCAGTGCCAGCTGAACTTAAGTCTCAGAGAAAAGAAGCACCTCAGTGATGAGCTGAAAGCCTGTTTTCCTGGGCTACCTTAGCAGATGGCAGCCTGAAGTCAGCTCATGGTATGTAAATGCATGGAGCTGCTGCTGTTTGCTTTAAGAAAATGGTATTTTTGGCATGAGACTTTTCTCATTAAATAACAATTGGTATAAATTTTAAATGCCTCTTGGGAAACAAGTAACTGATCATTATGTGACACTGTTCTGCCAGCGTTTCTTACACATCTTCACTTAGAGACATTTCAGAGCTTATTAACAGACTTTAATAGAATTCTGAGTAACAAAATGGTGCCTATGAGGAAAGCTGACCATGTACCCGCTACTCATCTGCATCATGGACAGATTCATTTCATCTGCCTGGATGCTCTGGTACAGAATGGCAGCAGAAGCTCCAGACTAAGCACTTCAGCTGATGTAAGCCAACTCAGTTGCCTGTTGCATGGTTGACATAAGTTGATTGCCTGGCCTTCACGGTGGTAGCACACATTCCAAACCCAGAGCGGATAGACTCAAGTTTCAGATCCCATTTCCATGCATCTCTGGCAGTAACAATTTCAGTTTGTTTTTCCTTTCAAAATGGTATTTTCTTAGCATAATAAACAAGGGATTAAAGGAGCCTTCAGAGTTAAAATTGTCCAAACTTCTCTGTCACTAGAGGAAGCCAAAACTTTCAAAAGACATTAAGCACTACCGTGTATTACAAATATCTGCTCTTATTTGGGTTGCTTTGCTAAAAATAACCACATTAAACTGGTATTTTTTAATTGAAGCGTGTCTTGCATCTCACAGTCCTCAGAGAAAAAACAGAGCAACATGCGTCAGCTGCCAAAACTTATGGACAGGATTAAGATTTGCTGATCACTGGGGTCCAAAGCAAACATGGAACAGCAGAGCTTAGAAACAGCACCTCCCTGATTCCACCACAGCCACTAAATTCTTCAGCATACTGCTTGATAAACCTTTTCTTATTAAGCTGCTTAGAATCCCTGGACTGCTGAGACTAAACACCAGAGTAAGACAATGACATTAACTCTTTTTCTCTTGTCATTGATTACAGACACTATAACAGCTTCTGTGATGACTGCTACTGTGTGGCCCAGATGAGGTGCACAATAGCACTCAGCTGATTTCAGTTGTTTGCTCTCTTTTGGGCTTTCTGCTTTTCACCACTTATGCAGACTAGCAAATTCTAAGGAAAACTTTTGAGATGGAATCAGCTGAACCACAATTCCCCCACCACAGTTAGAAATGTGCTATTTAAATATAATATTCTACAGTCCTTGGGAGGCTCTCGAAGCATTTCTGGTTGCCCCAAGCATGTAAAAAACACCCAAACCAAACAAACCATACCCCCAACCTTTCCAGTAATGGTTCCAGCAGTGATAATTTTGGACAGCTGAAGGACCAAGCCAACTACCATCAGAGGAATTACAAGAAGAGACTGACATGAGATGTAGCCCGGGAAGTTCAGGAAACCCAATGCCTTCTCTCCCTTATAACCTAAGCACCCAAGCACATGGATATCGAAGTGCCTCCTTTGCAAATATAGTGGTTTAACCCTTATCCCTTTTCTCAGGATCAGCCTGCGTCATCTGTGCTGTAAAAAAAAGAGAAATACCTTCACATTTCCAAGAAAAGTTTTGAAGGAGGTTACTGAGTCTTATACATCATTAATGTATAATAGCCACACTATTTCTGATACGTCACCACTAATAAAAGCATTTGTTGTGTTATTTACGCCCACAGGGAGCATTCCAGCATCCAAGACACAGAGCTCTCCCCAGTGCTCCCCTTCTGCAAGTGCATAATGAAATAAACACCATCTGCAGAACTATAATTAGGCTGCACAGTCTGAAAGTGAGGTAAGAGGATGCAGAGGCTCAGGGTTCTGCTGAAAACCCTGATGCTCTTCATACTAGACTTCCATTTGCATGACAGAAGTCTATTTGTATCACCTCCTATCCCAGCTGCTCTGCATAACCATTAAAGAGTGACATTTAGTGTTACTCAACAATGATGCTGTGAGAAATAAAGTGACTCACAAACCCCTTTTTCCGATTTAAATTGGTTTATTTCTTTGTAATGGAGTAAATTAACTGGTTAATGCCAGGTTGGGAGAGCACTGGGTAATCTAGAGATGAGAAACTCAGTTAATGTGGGATCACAGAAAACAACAATGGGAGAGACCCTGACAGGTAGTCAGTCCTAACAGTTGCCTAGTGTCCAAACTGGCTATTCCAAACCTGCTTGTGACCGAAGCTTCTTTAACCTGCATTTAACACAGTGCATGGGGAAAGTTCACATGCTTCCTCCACTGGTTGGCAAAGAAATACATTGATGAGCTGCTCTACAAGCCCAAGACTTCTGTGAATGGAGAGAACAGTTACTTTTCCTTTCTACAGCTACCCCTCATATAATCTCAAAGCCTCCAACAATTCTCTCTGCTGTAGTCTGAGTAACTAATTCTTCATATTTTATATTACTGGTGAAGTGTGGTGCCCAAATCCAAACACTATGCCCCAAATGAGGCTTCAGCAGAGCTGAGCAGAGCTCAAAGCTCTTACTGAAGCTGGGATCCCATTTTCCTGTCTTTTTCACTTGAACTTCACACATATAACTTGCATTCAGACTGTGATCCAGCCTTTGATCCTGTTCTATGGACTTGCTGCCCAGTCATTCCTTCTCCCTAACTGCGCCATGAAGCCACTTAATACCAAAGCACTGAACTTGGTTGTATTGATGAAGTGATGCTGAATTCCGTCCTATTTATTCCACACTGTTTTCCCAAGACATCAAGATAAGTTTGAATTCTCCACCCTGCAAACTGGCTTGTAATCCTATCCCAGTCCTTCAGCATTCCCATACATGTTTTTTTAGCCCCTCATCCAAGTAGCAATGAAAATACTGAAGAACAGAAGACTAAGGGGGATTTCTGTAGGACTCCATTGATACACCACCAGCCTGAGAGTGCTCCGAGTCATTTATTTCACCAGCTCTGCATCCCTATTACAGAAGTTTGAATGAATCTGATTTTTCATACTGTGGAGAGACATATCAGATGTTGCCACACTTATGAAAGTCAAACTATATCAGATCTACTGCTCCTCTCTAAGTCACAAGATCCATGCCATCACATGCTGAAAGGAAATCAAGCTGGTATGTATTAGTGACACAATCCGTCTTTATAATGCAATCTAAGTCATTAGACTAACAGTCATCTGCTCAGGTCTGACAAACTGCAGACAGGAATTTCAGGAATTTTGAGATACAAAATGCCTGGGCTGAAATACAGAGATGAAAGATGGCAACTTAACTTTTGCTACAACATTTCTTTCTTAGGAAGTTTCAAAACAATGTGAACCATGGGAGACAACACATACCCATTTCGCTGGAGCTACGGAATGGTTTGTGTGTTCTCTTGGCATAAGTATTGCCAATTTCTATGAACTAAAAATGATGCTCTATTGGTTATAATAGGGAGAAAGACATCCAAAGGTTAATTAATTGTGTCTTCACAGATAGAAACTGAAGCTGCACTGTGAAACCCTGAGACATTTCTGATGTCTGAGAAAAGGTTTAAAGGTTAGTTTTTGTCAGCTGGCTCAGGCGGAAAAACAGAGATTCAGGGAAAGGGAAGAAACAAAGCAACAATGATGTTTGCAACTGAGATTTTCACGGGATTCAGTAGCATTTGGAGCTTACTTTCTTCAGCACCATTCGAAGAACCCAGCCCTAACATAAAATATAATATACCTTTGCTTGCACACAAGACCTACAGAGACAGGCACTGTCCTTGATCTGATCAGACTGATCAACTTCAGCCCAGTCCAGCATTCCCTTAATTTTTAAAGCAGTTTGAACTTTGTGAGAGCTGAGAATTCTTTCCATTTTCTTCTCCCATCCTCATGTCATCTCCTGTAGAGAGTGAGGTCAGTGCAGGGAAGGGGAAAGGCAATTCTTTCTGAATATGGATGCAAAAATTCAGCTTTGGCTAGAGCAAACTATGAACCAACCTCCTCAATGGAAAGTAGCAAACACAGCACTTACTGAGGTTGTGTAGCTGAAGAAGTAGAAGAGAATGTCTATCCTATAATAAATCCCAGCTGTGCTGGCATGTTTATAGAAGCTCGCTCCAGATCAGGCTGTTTGCCAAGGCAATTGCAGTTAGCCCTAAGAAGAAAAATAACTGAGTCCAACTGCCTTTTGCAACCGTGTTATGCCTGACAAAAACTGCCTATGGAGTGAAAAAAGAGATGTTTTACATTACAATCCTGTCTTGTGGTATAGCTCTAACCCCTCAGAGAACAATTCTCAAGGAAGCCCCCACCAACAGAAAACTGGAGTCAGGTATGACCCTGCCTGAAACAGCCCTTGCTGAGACCAGGATTGACTTTACCTCGTAATGTCCTGTAGGTGAACAAAAGGAAGACTTTGCCCACAGGTTTCTGTCTGTACACCTCAGGATCAGGATGTGTAATTCCTCTGTAAAATTCATGCCCATTATCCAGCAACATCTGTTCCCGAGAGGAAGATAATGCCCAATACTGCTTAAAAAAGAAACCCAATTGTACATATGCAAGGGAAGGGTATGCCAGTTTGCTCTAGCCTTGGGTAAAATACCCTGAGTTATTTGGGAATTGAGAAATGCTTCTTCCCCCTCCTCCCTCTCCAATAAATCCTGTTACAAAACCAAATGCATCACAGACATTTTTATAGTGCTCTTTTTTTCTCCATTTTCAGTTTGGGGCTAGTGGTGACTAACGCTCAGTGAAGACCATGGGTTGCAGCCTTGCCCTGCCTATGGGATGTGTGTATTTGGGGAGGATCTGAATCAATGTTTTGGAAGAAAAGAACCCCAAACACTGGGCGATGTGGTGTGTCTCTTGGCTGCCTCTAGATTCCACCTGACCCTTGGAGCGCTGGAGCTGCTCCCATCCAGAATGCTGACAGTTGCTGGAAAGGGTACAAATGATGTGCATGGGGCTGACCTTTTCCTGAAGCTCAACAACAAAGTGTTTACTAAAGCTCTTAAAGTTCTCTGCCACTTCACCCCAGAAATCACTCAAGAAAACAATGAAAAACTTTCTGTTCTCCCAGGACCCTCTTAGAAGTATTATGCATCTCTTGCTGCACTCTCTTAGTTTGTGGTGCTTTAGACCAACATTCTACAGAATTGCAGTACTTTCATAATACTTTGTTTTCAAAGAAAAGCTGCCTTGTTTAAGAGCATTTTTTTTCTCACTCCACTTCCAGACAACAGCCTTTGCCTCCTTCCTTCTTTGCCTAATACCTATTCCCTCCTCTAAATTCAGTACAGCAATCAGAGCTGCTATTTGTAGGACTGGATTCACCTCAGGAAATAGTCACGCTCTCTCAGGCGTCCAGCCTCCCCTGGAACCACAACACAGGTCCAAAGGGCTATTTACAAACATTACCAGCCACCTCTCATAGACTGGTAACACTGGAGAGAGGCCCCTCTCTGTAGATGACACAAACCAAGGTAATAGTTCAGAACGGGCTTTTAACCAGCTGCTGCACAAAATGTTATCCTTTGCGTCTCTGATAAGGATCTCATCAAATAAACCCAGCAATACACACCACAGATGCAGGCCCAGCAAGTTAGGGGAACTGCATCCAAAGCAGCACAGGTTAAAACCTAGAATATACGTATTTTAGAGGTTATATTATCTGAAATAGTATTAACTGATAACATGAAGTCAAAATCTCGCTAAGACTACTGTTGGCTTACTGAACACAGACACTGAGACCACTCTAGTTGGTTGATGTTGCCACCTTCTCTGGAATATCTTGTTTACTCTATGTCTCACTCATTAGCAATTCCAACCTCTTCATTCTCTGATATTCCAAAGCTGTGTGATGCAATCTGGGGGAAGAAAAGATAATCAAAGCACCATTTTAATTGGCTAAAATTGCATATTTAAATTTCTTGACAGAAGAAATTGATTTCCCACCTAAAAGGCACCATTTTGGGGCCATAAACCAAAGGTTTCTTGTAAAATGCTTTTAAAAGAATTTGCTGTGATGTTGAGATGCTGAAGCTCCATGAAAAACAGGTAGATATAGTAGATATACTACTTGAAGATGGATATACTACTTGAAGATGGTCAATATTCAACACTTACTACTGTGAACATAGTCATCGACAGAGCTTTTTTTGGATGAGCTGCCCACCAGCAGTGATAAGGACATTAGAAATCTGTTTCAAAATCATACATGAGAATCATTAGACTCATTATTAGAGATTAGAATGTGTACGGGAGCAAGAGGATGCACAGCATATGGGAAGGGCCCCAGACGAGTCAGACTCATTGCATGTGAGCTATGCAGTTACTCTGCAGGTGTGCCATAACCCTTAATTTGGGAGTGCTACCTAGTGACTTAAAACTGCTCCACACAGGCTGCCAGCAGCCAGGGACCTCGGAACAATTTGCCTTTTTTCTCCAGTGGAAAGAGACTGAGGGCATTTTCAAGCAAACCTGAATGCGCACTTCAGTTGAGAAAGAGGTGATCTAAACCAGCCTATTTCTGCAAAGAACAACCTACCAAAACACTGGAAACATCTCTGCATTAAATGCAAGTAACAGAGGGATGCCCAAGTTCAAAGACAATCAGTTTAGGACGACACTCCAACATCACTTCCAGGCATAAACTAACGTAGCGGAGGTCAGACATAGTCTATAAGTCCACTCACGGTTCATCAGATTAAAAGGCCACCCACTGTTTAGCTATGGTTTAGGATTTTACTGCTTCCTCAAGACATGTTTTTCAGTCAAGTTCTTGGGCTAGATTCCTAAGATGAGGAAAAAAAAAAAAAAACAGTAAGAAAAGGAGGGTGGGAAACATCACACACAATTTTTCAACAACACTGAAATATTCAGCACTGGACCAGGGTGGAATAAACAATTCCCAGGTCTGTGTCTGGCTGCTCATCTCTGGCTGGGGAGGTAGCTATTTGCTTTGCCTGATAATGAGCATCAGTTTGGCTTAGTGGCCATGACCTTTCCAGGCTTGTTCAATCTGACCTTAAGCTCTGTCTCAAGGGGCTGATAACTGACACAGACTGAATTCCTTATCATTGCCTTTTATGAGGAGTTTACAGCCTTTTATGAGCTGTTTACAAAAAAGTATTAGGTAGATTTCAGCAGAGTCACCCTTTCATGGGTTTTTTTGGGTGTTTTTTCTTATATTGGGCATTGTGTGGCAAAAATGAAGACGGGTCACCTAACAAACACTGTCTGGAATGAAAATCCAAATGGAGCTGATTTGTTTTGCTTGAAAGAAAGGAGGTATTTCCTCCTTGTCCAATGGCAATACACAAACTTTAAAGGTTAAAAAGCTTAAATCTAAACCATCAATCTAAGCATTAAAGAACATAAACCTCTTTAGCAACAAGTTTCTCCTTTCCCCATCCCTTTTCCAGCAGGATTTGGTTTCAGCCTAGATTCCAGTATCTCCTAATTGTGGCATTTACCTCAGACACAGAGATATGCGCAGTACCTTGACAGAAGCAAAGCATTTCACACCATCAGAAGTTCATCCGATCCTTCATCTACAAAGCCTTCCCACCAGCCTACTCCTTGACCTTCTGGTATAGCCCACTCCTTCCATTCACCATCCAGACCTGGTGTGAGCTGTAGTCAGGACAGTGACACCACTGTCTAGTGCTGCCTAGGTGCTAGCAGACATCAGGTCAGCAAAGTTATGCAGTGAGGATAAACACCAGCACCCATCAGAGTGGTCAGAAAAGTCATCAGTGTTGCAAATTGCCCCCAGGGGGAGTAATACAGAAAATGTTGCTGAGGAACAAAACAGATCAACCAGCGCAGAGAGAGAACCCAAAACATGCCTGGTTGACACTCTGAACAACCAACTACCTTCCCATTTTGAGGAATCTCACTGCTTGCCTAAGAGTTCAAATTCTGAGCTATTAAAAATGTTTCATTAGAAATGATACAGCAGCATTTGTTTTACATCTGAATACGAAAAGCACTTTTATGATCAGCCACATCAGTGGGTTGTCTCTCATAAATTCACAACTACCAGAAATGTATTTACACATCCTGAAAATGAACAGCAGCTTCTAAAACATCTCTTAAGACCTTATCTTGGAAAGATAGCCACCTAGCAAGAAAGTTATCATGAGATAAGTTTCCTCAGTTTTGAAGGATGAAACTGAAAAACCCACAACAGTCATTTCCAAAGTGAGGCACTTAAGCAAAGCTGCAGTTGTCCTATGGACCAGGCAGCCAAGCGCAGCCTTTTCCATCCATGTCGGCTAGCTCTGATTTTGCCCAGGATAGATTGCTACAGGACTGAAATAACACATTTTTGGTTGAGCCCTTTTCCTTCTATTAGGTCAAAAAATCAGGAAGCTTTTGAAATTTAAGGAACTATATTAGGTGCTGAAAGGTAAGTGTGTGACTAATATGCCATCTCTGCAGCTTATGATGCCAAATGATGGCCAGTATTGCCACTGTATCCATGAATTCACTTTAGTTCACGCTTCAACCAAGCACCCTCCTTTCTAGTGCTGCCACTTATCATTATGTTCTCACATTTGCTTTTCTTACCCACATTCTGTTATCAACTCAACACATTTCAAAAGGAATCAGTGAGAATTTTGGTGTTTCAAATTTTGCCTGTTCAAAGCACCATAAGATTTCCTTTAAAGATGGAGATTCTCTATGAACTAGGAACTGCTGTGAGGACTTGAAGCCTCTCACCATCTGAGATGACTGAAACCTCCTAAGGTCTTCTGTTGTGAGAAACAGTCTGCTTGTCTCCTAGCAAGACAAGTTTGAGAGGTGCTGATAACTCAAACATGAACTTGATTGGACATCAAATTCCAGCTAGTCTTAGAGTACAGTGCTCCACCTAAGTGTTGAAGAACCACTCCATCTCCAGCACTGCTCCCCTCCTGCCAGGTTTAATTTCTTTATGATGTACCAGGAAAACCATCTTAGCCAGATGGAACTCTAAACGCCATCAGGGACACTGAAATCATTCTGGCTCCCTTCTCTCTCCAGTAACTTCTCTGCTAGTGCTCAACACACAGACCACTTCCAAGAGAAAATAATGAGTCACCTTTTAACCACACCCTCACACCATCCATCACATTAATTACTTGATTCGATCAGGATCTAACAGCCAAAGTAAAGTTAGTGGAAAACCTAAGGAAATCTATCTTAACTCTCAAAAGGCGGGGACAAGGGCCTGTTTCTAATAATGTTGGGGTTTGCCAGTGTTGCTTTTTTTCCTGTTTAAGTATTTACAGTGCAGCCGTTATGTTCATTAGAGGGTTTTTAACTCCTTGCAGATTTCAGAATGTCTGCAGAATAGCTTCATATGCTGTCCCTATCTCTTCCAAGCACACCATCCCCCTTAGAATCTATGCTGTTTACTCTATTTAAATGTCAAGACGCAACCCAGATTCTCAGCCATAAATCATCATCATTGCAGCTACGCCAAGGGGGTGATGTTGCTTTATGCAAGTGGAGGTACAAGGCCCCTCAATCCACCCCTATCCGTAGAGAGTCACTGCTATACACCAGAGATTCATCATGCCTTTAGGAATAAAGAAAGTCCATTAAGACCAGGGATGAGAAATGCAATGTTTGGATTACATTTGAAAGGTTTGGATTAAATTTGAATTATTCCTCTTATAGTCCTGACATTACCTGTTTTACCAGTTAGATCCCGTGCCCAAATGTGAAAGCAGCTTTTAGACATCACTTCTGAGAACTTCCATTGTGAGCAGAGTCAGAGAATGAAAGAGGAGGAGGTACCAAATTCACGTCTCCATTTAGGGAGGAAAATTAGATGTCAGTCTTAAATGACCCTTATCTGAAGGCAAGAGAAAGCAGACAACAGTGATCATGCACAAAAATTACAGCAAGATGAGCTCTGCACAAAGTCTTTGCAAAGAGATCCAATTCTCTATATGGCTATCTTGGTGACCAAGGGAGAGCGAAGCCCTGCACGCAAGTTCTTTATCAATCCCACAAGTGCTTGTACCTGTGGTAAAGCTGAGGCGGCAATAAAGCTCTCAACTTGCAGCCTAAAGCCCAGGCCACAGCTGGATCATTGCTGAATGAAATTTAGTTTTTTGCTCACCATCACAGGACTGAAAGTTTTGTAAAGTCTAACCCCTATTTTGAGTATTTATTCATGGTATTAGACTAGAAAGTGCCGTTTCTATGCAAAAAATCAGACCTCAACATGCTCTATACAGCACACTCTTTACTAGACAGGCCAAGTCCTGAAGGCCCTTTTTAATCAATGAGGCCAGTTCTGTGCTTTTCCAGATCCTGTTTTCCACATAAAAAGTTGCAGCCAACAAAGTAAGCATCTGTATAAAGTTGAATGTTTCATTATTCCTGGTGAAACAGACCGACATGGGAGTTAGAGAGTGCACTGTTGAAGATTCACTTAGAGCATGCTGCCCAGGACAGTGCCCAGGTGGCTTCTGAGTATCTCCAAGAACAGAGATTCCATTTCCTGATGCACTGAGTAGGTCGAGATGATTTCCTGATCTGCAACAGTGGCCAAAGTTCAGTGCATAAAACCCAGAAGAGAACATTCGGACTTAACAGTGCATTTTCCTGATAAAGAACCTTTTATTTCCTACAAACATGAAAAGATGCAAATGCAGAACATTTTAACCTTTATGATTAGGTTAGAAACAATGCCACACAAAGGCAAGACAAAAGGTTTATCAGTTGTAAGACAGTTTTTAAAGCTTCCAGGAAAACATACATCTTCATTTAATTTCTACATAGAATATCGAAGGACACATTTAAATCACAGGGAAAGAGCATGAAATGCAAACAAATTTGCAAGTCCAAGATATAACGGCTGAGAAAATCTCTAATTCCATGACTTTACTCATCCCAAATACCCTTTTAAATATGGAAATAAAATGAGAAAAGCATAAAGCTCTTAACATACAAAGCATTTTTGGGATGTGGATGCTCCCCAGTCTTGGGTAAGGCTGTTGACAGAATGGCACCTTAACTGCCTTTGCAACTTGCATGTTTGGGCTATAATTGTTCCTTCAGACAAACCAGACATTTAATTCTTTAGGAAGACTAAGTCAATGAACTTACAGTAAAAAGACTTAAGCCAGCTGAGAATGTAATCCTTGGGCTTTTTTTACAGGCTGATATTTTACCATTTCATTCTTGCCATCATCACATTGCCTCAGGACAAACAAGAAGCCTCTGAGAAACCAATTTTCATCTAGTGACAACTGAACCAGCTAAATAAACCCCTGGCATTTTAAACTTTAAAGAGACATTCAGAAGCTTGGAATTGTGCTGTTTATGTTCTAGAAGAGACACTGAGGTCGTTTTGTACTTTTTTCTTTAGAGGAAACAACGCAGCAATATAAGAAAGTCTCCATCCAGTGTGAAGGAGGAAAATACAAACTGGATAAACTGCCAAGAGAGAAGATAACAAAATACTGGCATCTGGAGAGCTGTCTGCTTGGCAAGCATGCATGGCATTTACAAATGTTTGCTTCTAATTATAGCCCTGGAAGACTTGGGTGGGTAATATTGTTGAGATAGATGCCACTTTCAAAACAGTCTCTCCATCATATTGAAATGCAACACTTATCAATGGGTGAGTGTATCCAAGGATGTCACCACAAAAAAAGGGACCCCATGCTTCACACTGCCCTGGCACCTGTGAGACCAGGGTGGGGAGGGATGGAGCTGTGTACTGGGACAATGCTGAACTCTCAGCCCTTCAGCAAACTTTGTGAGGAGGGAGGGCAGAGATGCTGGCAAGGAGGCACTGTGGTTTTTCCTCCCTGACATGACACAGCCAACCCAGAAGAGCAAAAACGAGGAACAAAGAATTTTCTGAAGTAATACCAGAAATGAGATTGAGCCATCAAGTTCATGTCACAGAGGGTCCACTCAGTCACCAGATTGGAGAGGTTAGACATGGGGCATTTGCTGACGGCTAAAGGCTTTATAGAGCTTTGCTCATCAATTCTTCTGGGTAAGCTCCATCTTAACAAGATTTTCTGGGCAAAACAAACAAACAAAATAAATCATGGAATTACTAAGGGTGAGCAAGAGCTCCATTCTGGGAACAGTTCAGCGATTCCAGGAGAAACGTGTCACAACTTCCCCAGATTAAAACATTAAGTACAAAATATTCTGGGAGGAATTGGTCATCCAGCCAGAAACCAAGAAGAAGACATGCCAAAGAATGTCTTCATGGTGCCACACTCAGCCAGTTAGGGGTAAGGCAAGGTGATACCCTAGACCACAGCAAAAATCCCAAAGCTTTGAAAGGGACCAGGGTTTTATCCCCCCAAACCATATTATTCATACAGAGGTGCACCACCTTGTATCACTGATGGGAATGAGAGTGAATTAAACTAAGTTCATAAATTCCTGTTTAGAAAAGGACACTTTCTAAAATAACATCCTAGGAGAATAAAGCAGTATCTGTTCCAGCCCCAACAGCAATTCTTAAACACTCATCTGGAAGAAGTGAGGACCTCTCCTCCCAAGTCCTGCAGGACCAGGTTCTCCCATGCTTTCATTTTTCAAATTGTTTAACACTCTGAAGCACAATCAAGGTCTCCTGAGGCGTAAACATGCCACCAGTCGGTGTCACTAATTTGCTACAGAAAGTGAGGAAAAAGACAAAGCCTAGAACACTTCAGAGTTCCTGTTCCTGACAGATGGTCTCAAATGGAATTGGAGCCCATCTGAATGAAATCCTATGACATCTTTGGGGCTTCTCATTCAGAGCATGGCTGAGCCACAGCACACTGACTTCCCCAGTACACCTCAGCCTTGATTTGAACTGCAGAGTCTGGTCTAGGAAAATGGGACACAGGCGAGGGTCACACAGCTGTACATAACCCTCTGAGACTTGAATCCTGGCCACTGCCAGCAATAACAGCTGGGATGGATTAAGGGAGTTAAGAGATCCCTACTTATTAGTTTGGCTATGTGAGAGGAGTCCTCAGGGCACCGCACGCAGCTCTGCTCACTTCCGCACTACAGGAACAAAACAACTGGGAAAGGAGGCACTTAACAACA
Source organism: Psilopsiagon aurifrons (assembly GCA_025447955.1). NCBI lineage: Eukaryota > Metazoa > Chordata > Aves > Psittaciformes > Psittacidae > Psilopsiagon > Psilopsiagon aurifrons. Next base: position 27,496 of record JAOEHY010030911.1, read on the forward strand.
CATCTGCAAAGCCCTTTACATTTCATGATTGCTCTGCCCAGTAACTTCTCCTTGCTTGTCCTGGTTTGGGCTGGGAAAGAGTTAATTTTCTTCCTAGCACCTGGTACAATGCTGTGTTTTGGATTTAGTATGAGAACAGCATTGATAACCAATGTTTTAGTTGTTGCTCAGCAGTGCTACTCCAAGTCAAGGACTTTTCAGTTTCCTATGTGCCTTTCCTCACTGGCAGAGCAAGAAGCCCCAAGGAAGCAGAGATAGGACATTTGACCCCAACTATCCAAAGGGATATTCCATACCACAGAATGTTGTGCTCATTATAGAAACTGGCAGGAGATGACTTAAGACACTGACTGCTGCTCGGGTCAGCAGGTGGTGAGCAATTGGTTTGTGCATCACCTGGTTCTTTTTTCCTTGGGTTTTATTCATCTCTCTTGTGCTCCTTTTCATTACCATTATTACATTTTACTTTGTTTCCATTATTAAATTGTTCTTATCTCAACCCACATGTTTTACCTTCTTCTAAGTCTCCTCCCCATCCCACCAGGGGAGCAGAGTGAGCAGCTGTGTGGTACTTCATTGCTGGCAGGGGTTAAACCACAACAGTGCTTCCTGGACCCATCTTCTAGAAGAGCAGACAGCTGTACTGTCATCTGGAATACTACTGTTTTCCCATCGCTACTCGTAGGACATACAAATACTGGCTCACTGCAATGAGAGAAACAAAATTTAAATCCCCCTTACAAAGCTAACACCACTCAAATCTTATAGCACAGATTCTGTGTCTCTGCCTTCAAAACGCCACAGATCTGCCCTGATGTGACAATGCGAATCCAAAGCACTCCATCCTTCTTCCCAGTGGACCATTCTACTTCCCACGTCACCACCACATGTCCATGCATGTACATCCAGGTATGTCCCATCCTTCTTGCTCTGGGTGCAAGTGCAAAGCTCTTGCAGTTATTAACAGTCATTGGGACCAGACACAAACTTAGTGCACAGTGATTCTGGCACCCACAGCCTGACATAAGGGCTTCATATGTGAAATTGAGTTGGTGTTGTTGCAAGTGGAAACGGTATTGCAAGTGAATCAAGTTTTCAGGTTGCTGGAGGTTTATATTGGTGAAATTTATAGTTGCATTTGCTTCACCTTTGAGATATTCTCTCTAGAAAAATGCAATCAGGTACAAACCATTTGCTATTAGCAGGATTCTTGCAGGATCCAATGTACAGCAAAATTCCAGAGACAAGCCTGCTAATTATTACTTGCATGTTTTAGTGACAGAGGTTACTTCAGACTGATAACAGGCTAAATCTGCAGACAAAGCCAACACACATTTTCCAAAGCCAACACACATTTTCCAAACCCAAACCTCTGGCAATAACCTGCACTTAGAGTGGCTGCTGGAAGATGAGGCAGGACTCACAGCAAAGTATGTCACAGTCACTGTGAAAGCGATCAGTGTTGTGTTGAACATGAGCTAGCACAGCAGCCACAGCCTGGGCACTTCCACCCAGGATGGCTGCCCATCCAGGCTACTCCCTTTTTACTGTGATCAATGTAATGGCCCTCAAGAACTTGAGAAGGGATATCTTGTGGCAGCTGTCTCTTCTACTCTGGCAATAAAGGCTCTCTCCTTTGTTCTACAGGAGTTGACTTGTAAAACGTCAGCTAACAAGAACAGATGAATAATGTTGTTAAGCAGCAGGGGACTAAATCATAGGCTCTTTGGTGCCTCCTTTGGAGTCTCCCTCTTTCCCCAGGCTGCTTTCCCATGTTGTGAGCTGTCAACCATGTTTTACATAGCTCATGTAACAAAAATGCTCCTGTTTTTCTCTTTCTAGCCAGCTGGGAAAAAAACCACCTCCCAGTTGTGAAACACACGAGCACACTCCCCCTCAAACCCCACCTTTGCCATTTCTCACCAAGTAAGAGCCATGGACTGCATCAAACATCTGCACGTAGCTCACGACCTTCATCTGCTAGGCTGCTGCTAAAGGGTGTCGCTCTGGTGCACGTATTTCCTTCTGCTCTTAACTCACTTTGGCTACCAGCTCCTTCTGCCCAATTTCTGAGGCAGCAGACGCAGCATTTCCCAGATACAGAAGCAACAGCATCTTGATGCAAGTCATGAACACCTGAGCATCCTTCTGCCTGCAAAGGATGACACCCATTTGGTCTCTTACCCCATTGCTTCTCAGGGAAGTAAGGAAGAATCCCCCAAACTCAAAGCAAATCACCCTAAGAAGAGCTAGAAACACACACGCTCAGATCTAGTTATGGTGCAAGGCAATTATGCTGATCAAATCCTAACAATGGGTCCTGAAGCACAAAGACTAGACAAAAAGGGCTGGAAAAGCCCAGCACAAGACTCCTCAGAATGCCTGGATCCTCAGCTACAGCACCACAAACAACAGCTATTTGGATAATTTGCCTGGACAGTTTCCTTTATTTCTGCAGATGCTAGGAGGAGAAAAACACAGGAGGAGCCAGGGAAGGGGGAACCAAGTGAAGCTGCATTCCCTTGTAAAGGGACAAGTCATTTTCTTTAATGAAAACAAAAAGCCCGAAACAAAGAACCCCAACACCTCAAAACCTGAGGAGAAAATAATAACGGGAGACAGAAAGAAGCAGAACAAAGCCCACGATGTTCTCAGAAAATTGCTTAGCCAAGCACCATCAGAACATGCCGTTCCAAGCACCTCAGGAGAGGAGCAGGGGAAGTCCCTTTATACCGGAAAATGTTTCCTTGCCTCCAAGAAACAAAAAAGTCCACAAATGTTTCATTTTCATTCATGTATTTGGGAAAGGTGCAACATTCAAGCAAAAAATAAACCAAATTCTTCAACTGAATCCTGCCCCCAGACTACCCGCCTTTTTGTCCCCACAGCTGGTTGCTCTGTCTCAGCACTCCAGGGCAAAACCAAGTTGCACTCACCCCTCCTGACCATTACAACATTACATTTCCATCTACAGGTGTAAATGATCCAAAGCAACTGACTCCATCAAATAAGACAACAAGAAAGCAGATTCTGAATCCAACTGATAGAGAATTACAGCCATACAGTAAAGATAAGACTTCTTTTGACCTGGAATTGGCAGACCTTGACCTCCACTTTCAGGCACCTGCTCCTAGCAGCCAAATTCCACAGGGCTTTCATAAACACTATTGCTCAAGTCTGTAAATCACCAGGATGCAAGAACAGCGATAGGCAAGATGTATGGAAAACTGCTAACTCCACTAAATATACCCTCACTAAAACTATAAAGCTCTTCAGGCAGAATTTTTAGCCTCTCCAACACAAAAACAAGGTTCAGAGGCCAGCACTAATTTTACCCTTAAAGAAACACACAGCATGATGAAGTCCTGCCTCCACCAGGATCTCAGTTCATTGTTCACATCACTTACGTTCACCCATCACCCCTCCACTCTAACTCAAAATTCAGTCTAACAACCTGAAGACAATTCCACTTAATTGCAACAGCATCATCTTCTTGGGCTCCAACTGCCAATCCCTGCCATTTGAATGTGCCGTTGCCATGGCAACGGGTGTGAAGAGCATGCTTTTGTGCTGCCACATGCATCTTTGGGAGCTGTGCCAAGGCCTGAGCTCCCACAGCTGGGATGGGTTTAACGCCTTCCTCCACAGAGCAGCCTGCCCATGCCACCAGCATGGGGCTACAGCAGCCAGCCCTTGGCAAGCAGCTCCTTCTCCTCTGTAGATCGACACCTGCATAAGCATGGCAGATGGCTGCAGCCAAGCTCAGTGCCATCAAGCACAGAGGATGCTCCAACACTTGATCAAATTAAGCATTCAGCAGTGCTAGACTTCATTTGCAGGAGGTTATGGGGAACACAGCTCATCGTGTACATGGCTAATGAGGAAAGAATAGATCATTTACCATCATTTAAATGCCATTTTCTTCTGGTGGTTTCCTGTCTACCTGTTATGTCTCCACCTCCTCCATACTAACAGAAGGTTGCACCAGAACTAGGGAACTACATTGTCATGGGTTCAGCAGTAGCAGTCATTTTTCTCCTTCTTGGTAGTTGGTGCAGCACTGTGTTTTTGACTTGTGGC